>JAUBOC010000103.1:5595044-5613721 GCA_032275365.1 Anablepsoides cearensis | reverse complement strand
AATAACTTGCATCCCTAATTTATACAGGAATGAAATTAATTTATATCTACTCATATTCATGTAAATAAGCATTTTATAAATTTGGCCGATTAATCGATTAATCGAAAAAATAATTGACAGATTAATCGATTATTAAAATAATCGTTAGTTGCAGCCCTAGGCTCAGTGATGTTTTTTTTTGTGTAGAAACATTTGAACTGAGGTTTGAACTGCTCGTCTTCTTTATGCAGAACTCAAACTAAATTCTCTGCCATCAGTATCTCCTGGGTGCAGATTTTACTGCTGAGCCACTGTTTTTTTAATCTTGTTTTAATGTAATATGTTTTAATCTGACGGCTCCCAAACATCATTATGTTCTGTTTCCAACCTGAGCTACTCAGACACACGGAAACTTGACCTGAAAGCTTTTGACTTTTAGTTTGGATTACTCAACGTCACATTTAACAATAATTAGGTTTAGTTCCAGTTTGAACTCATCCTGTGAATTTAAGCAGCTCTTTATCCTCTCGAGCAGCTTGTTCCGACAGCATGAAGGAGTTCTGAGCTCAGTTTGCATAAGTTTGTTTGTATTTTGGTTACACATCCTTAGTTTATCGTGACCTCTCCTCTCTGTGCCGTAGACGCGTCCTTCTCAGACGAGATGACTTTGGGCAGCGATGCGGACGCGTCCAGAGGTCCAGCCGAGCCGGCGGTGAAGAGGGAGCGGATTGAACTGAGCCACCCTCTGCAGGAGATGTGAGTCCGGTTCATGAAGCAGCATCCCTTCCTCCTCCAGCAGTGAGTGTGTGATGTAAATAGAGAAGGGTGTAGCAGCAGCAGCATCAGCCCCTCCCACCAGCTTTTATATAAACGAACATTTCCTTTTTCTTTTTGTTTGTTTAACTCACGGGGGTGTAACACAAATCAAACTTATCTTTTTGTTGCAACTGTGAATTATTCTGTGCTGTAGCTTCTTATGGGACGTAGGACTCGGCGCGGCGGTGTCTGCCGTTCATTTCCCGTCCTTCTCCGTTCCACTTAGCTGTGCCATGGTGTCATTTGAGTGCCTTAGATTGCTAACTTTGAACCCACCACTACAGATTGTGTATCTGCCCCTCAGCTGTGCCTCGACCACAGTATGAATGTACCGTCTCCAAACCTCAAACATTCAAAGCACCTTCTGCGTTTATCAGGTGTTGGCGTGCTCTCCTCGTTGCCTCTTTCTCAGCTTGTAGCAAAGGTGTGGAAGGAAAAAAAAAAAAGAGAGAAGGTCGAAGAGAAGAACCCAAAGGACTTTTTTTCATTTTGTCATTCCACCAGCTTGGCCGAGTGTTTTCCTCTGCGTCGGGCAGGAATCAGGAAGAACTCGGCTGCGTTCCGTGTTCGTTTACCTCAATATTTCTAGTCTGCGTGCAGCTTGGCTCAGGTGTCACGAGGCGAACATAAGAACCACGTTTTACATTTTATTTATTGTGGAAAAACTTCTGCATGTTTCTTTGATCAGCCTGAGTGGCCGTCTACTCAGTCACCATCGAGTTGGAACAATCCCAGATTAATCAAAGTAATGGATACAGGATGTTAAATAAACGTTACAGCTCTGCACCCCGCCACAATAAAAGCTTCTCGCCGACATCTGAGCCAAACACACGCTCCCCCGTGCTTCAGATACTTTGACCTCAAGCTCCTACTCAGTTAAAGTCTTATATTCTGCGTGGATCAGATGAGAGAAAATACTGTGTGCTATTTAGGAAATGTCAATAATAAATTATATATACATATATCTTTATATGACGTAGAAAGTTTGTGCTTTGTGGCCTTTGCCTAATCTTCTGTTGCTGTATTTGTCACATTGTATCAACATAAAGTGATTTTTCTTTAGTAACTGATTAGACATAAGTGACCGTTTGTTTTTGATCTCAACTGTTAAATGTAATAAATTTAAATCTTACGGCAGCGTTTCTGCCTCCAGTAAACCTCTAAAGTGTCACAAAAAATCCTATTTATATGAACTAATTTGATTTGTCGGACTTGGTAATTGGTTTGTTTTTTGTTTTTTTTCTGCCCTCGGATGATTTTGTTGTAGCAGTGGGAGTTATTTAAGGCTTTTTGTAACTCGTGCCTGTCACAGTAATTTGCCTTAAAGTGCTTTGGGAAAACAGTAACTCCTCTCGTGTACTTTGTAATGTTTTGTAAAGCCGTTTTAGATTTTCTTGGCGGAGGATTATTTTTTATTGAACTAGGTTCTTACAGGTATACTGAACCATGATTTATGTGCATTTTTAAACCTGTTCTTGACTACACTTTAACAAGCCCGAGGACAGATGATTGGTCTGTAACAAACTGCATAGTTCAGCTGTATTTTGTACTTTGGTCACAATGTGTAATAAACTGTTGTAAAACCCAAAGGTTTGAACATGTTTCATTTTAAATAAAAAACAAACAGATTTATTAGAACTATTTTTTTATTTTCCTACAGTTTGGTAGAAGACCTTTGAACACGTTTCTTTGATCCTTCAGGTTGCGCTAAAGATACATTATTTACATAGCTTAAATATCTTGGTTTTCATGGCAACTCAGCTTCAGAATAATATTTATTGTTTTCAGACAAAAAAGAAACGGAGCTCAGTTTGCAGTCTCTGCTTACAAAGGCACACAGAACACAACAGGGAGGAGTCAGTGGAAAGTTTTTCTTCAGAAAAGGACAGAACAACCAAACGTACCACGCACACACACACACACACACACACGCACGCATACAACTTAAATTAGAGGAGAAGAAGAAGAAGAAACAGGTTGGTCCTAAAGCAGCAGGACGCCACCAGGAGTGAGTGCACGTCGTCCCCCACGGCTGGGCTGCAGGTCTGAGTCGCAGAAGGAAACTCAACTCAAACACAATAAAGTGCAAAGTTCTCTGAATTTGCAGCAGCGAGCCTTTTAGAACCCCGCCGTCCTCTTCAGAACTCACAAGGAGCAGCCCGCCATGTACTTCCCTGTCGAAGAAAACAAACACTTTGAGTGCTGACAGAGACGACGCATGGCCTTAAATGTAAATAAACTTTATATTTAGATTAAAAAAAAGTTTCTGCTGCTAAAATGAAAGTCTGAAGCAACATAAGAAGCACAGGTTTAAATTCTACGAGCGACAGAACCGATCGGATCACCTGTGGTGAATCTCTTTTTGACCAGCGACATGCGGTACCGGCTGCCCACCAGCTCCACGTCCAGGCCCGACAGCGACGTCCCGGAGCCCACAAACTGAACGGCCAGGCTGGGCGGGGGGCCGCGGGGGGCCTCCAGGCACTGCCAGCTGGCACACAGAGTCCCTGAACCTGACACACACACACACACACACACACACACACACCAATAACACAGATAAGACAAGGATTTCACTGCAAACAACCAAAACAGATGAGAACTTTCATGCAACATTTGTTTTTAATTTTATTTTTTCTAATTTAAGCAGGGCACATAAAGCTGTGAAATAGTGCAAAAACTTGTCGACACATTAATATTTTTTACTGTTACTCATTTCTACATTTGGTTTCTCATGATGTAGCCTTCTGAACTTGACGAGGAGGGAATGAAGTAAAAAAAACTACAACAAAATAAAAACTGGTTGTTTTAGTTTGACGTTCTGCTCCTGGTTATTGATGAACAATCGAACCATCATGTTCAGAAACAACAAGGTAAAAAAAAAAAAATTAAAAAAGCAGCAGCAGACCTTTGCTGTGATTGGTCGGGGACAGGTTGGGGAGTTTCCACAGCAGTCGTCTCTCCTCAGCGTTCCTAAACAGACAAATCAGCTGTTTAGTGAAGCAGCTTATTATTCACAAACTGCTTTTATATGATAGGATTGAAATCCTAATATTTATGACTTTATTTTCTGTATTTATTTGTGACCCATAACATCAAACCCATGATTAAGTCTCAAAGTGGTGAAACAGGCAGCTGTAGTGCATTGATGAAAATGTTGCAATAACTGCATTTTGTCAAAATATAATGAATAAAAATTAATATCTAATCTATGGATCATCTGAATGAACTGTTTGAAATATAATCAGTTTTTGAAGTCATTTGAGCAGTAGCTACAAAAACAATGATTTTGGCAAAAAAAAGCCTTAAACTTGAGATATTTTCACATTAGAAAAAACTAGACTGAGACTAAATAAAATAAAAAAATTAAAGCACATCTCTTTATATCAGGATGATCCAGGTATCAAAACGTAGTTTAAAAAGCCCAGAGCTTCGACTCCTAAAGAACAGGATTTATATTAGATTTGTTAACATTTTCTGAGTAAGAGTTCTGCTTCCTGTCATCATCCCCGCTGCTCACCAGGAGGCGGGCGGCTGGCACTGCAGATCTGTGGCGCTGTGGTCCAGAGGCAGCAGCACCTGGACGGCAGTGAGCTGGGTGGACGGCGCCGTGGCGGGACAGCAGTGGTAGTCCAGGGAGACTCGGGTCACCGTGCCGCTCCGCTGACACTCTGCCGACAGCAGGAGGGGAGCCCGACCCGGGTCCTGAGACGACGTCTGAGGAAACATTGAGGCTGAGGATAGGATTCCTAACTTTACACTTTCAAAACAATAAAGTCAGCATTCTGGGTATTTCCCCACCTGATACTTGAGCAGGCCGATGTTGTAGTAAGAAGCCTGGGGGTTGAGTTCAGCTTCTCTCTGCAGGTGGAGCTGCAGAGCCTGCATGTTGAACCAGAAGTCTCTGGTGTCAGGGTCACTCTGAGACGGATCACTGAACACAGAATGATTCCAGGGTGCAGCAGGGTTATTATAGTTAACTAAAGATAACTAAATAACAAAAACTGAAATTAAAAAAACATTTCAGTTTACTAAAATAAATAAAAACTGTAATAAAATGATAACTGAAACTGTATAACTTTTTTACAAAACTAACAAACTAACTGAAATTATAGATAAAATATCCTTAGTTTTAGTGTTTGTCAATTTATTTTGAGACATGTGGATCTTTTTTTTTATTTTTTCAAATCGAGCAGTTTCACATTAGCTGTGGTCGTAACAACACTTCTGCTGCTCAGCATCAGCTGCTAAATGAAGACAACAAAAGTTGGGAAAAAGCAGCAACGTCCACTTTGGGATTTCTTTGACTATGACTGCAAGAAAAATAAAAGCAAGTGTCTTGTAGTGGAAATATTTCAAGGGAAAAACTGCATGAATCCAACTCACACAAGATGACGGACTATGACTATCTTGACACGCTAGCTTCTCTCAGTAGCTCACAAAAAAAACAAGCAGCAAGTAGCACCGAGTTGGAGACAACTATTATCACTGTCCTAAAAATAATCGCCCAAGTTTTTAGTTGGCAAAATTGAGTTACACAATTATTTTAGGAAGGTGTTGATATTAAGGACGCTTTAGTGACCAAATAGCTGTTGACTCACTATTAACTCACAGGAGCATCACAAGCTGGAGGATGCTTTGGCAAATAAACTATAAAAAAACTAATACTAGAACTAATAAAAACTAAACTAAAACTAAGCATTAAAAATGCAATAATAACTAATTAAAACTAACTGAATTAGAAGAAAAAAAGTCACAACAAAATAAAACTAAACTATAATAAAAAACTATTATAACCTTGCGGTGCAGCGGGCAGCTTTGTGGCGTGTACGGCGGCGCTCACCTGTAGAGCAGCTTCTGATTGGGCAGGAAGTGATCCACCCTTGAGATGTTGACCAGCCTGAAGCTGAGCACGGGAACGTTGGGGTTGGCTGTGAAAATCCGGGTGATCCCAGCTGGGAAGGACATCGTTAGGTCTCCTGTGATCTTCACAAGACATCTGGAGAAAGACAAAACATAAAAACAAAGCTTATTATTAACAGCTCTTTATGAAATGACATAATGAACTGGACAGAATCATGCTGACCGGTTGTGCTGTCCTCCTTTGAAGTAGGCGTTGATATATTCTGTTATTGCTGCTGCTACGGGCCAGGCGTCCTGCGTGCTGAGGGAAATGGGGCTGGGACCTCTGGACAAGTGTACTGAGGAGAGCAGAGGTGCAAACGTTGCTGCAGATTTTACATTTAAAGCTAAAATGCTTTATGATGCAGAAAGACTAGTTCAGGTTTATGTGGCTTACACGGCCTTTGTTGGTGATCGTGGTGCTGGTAGGGCAGCGGTGAGGCTTGACCCGCTCTGGCAGGGCTGGGCGCTCGGTTCTGCACCCCCCACTCGCTGGGGCTGGAGGAGGAGGAGGAGGTGAGGGAAGGGCTGGGCTCCGGCAGCGGGGAGGAACACAGCGATCGCGACTGAAAACAGAACCAAGCGGCGAGCGCCGTCAGGATCCGGAGGAGTTTAGAGCTGAGGTCGGGAAACGGAACGACGGGCACTCACCCTCTCACAGCCGCCGAGTCGACCTGAAGACCTCTTGGCTCGGGTCGCTCTCTGAGGAGCCGATGTGACCACTTCAGAAGCGTCCGGTCTGTAGTTCAGTTTGGAACCTTGCAGAGACAGAAATCACAAACTAAAACTCACTGAAAGAACAGACATTATATTCAGAGGAACTGAGACGAGCTGAAAGCACAAAGCTGCCAAAACAAACAGGCACCAAATGTCACAATTTGTTGTCTGAGTTGTTGATTAAACTGAGATTTAACATCAAATCCCAGACACGGTGGATCATTTAAACCCAGTCTGCTTTCATTTCATCAGAGAACAAACAAGAAGGTTCTCTAATAAAGAACATTTAAAACAAAGTTAAGGTCTGGGGTCCCACTGTGGGTCATAAAACACAAACTTTGGTGTCATGAGATAATTTCCAGATACTATAACTTGAAAATGACTAAATAACTTGGTCATATAGATAGATACAAGTTGTTAGGGCTGGAACATATATCACCATATAAAATGTTTCATATCAGTTGATATCAATTATTGATTAGTTTTTTGAAAAAAAAAAAAAAAGATCTGGAGCAAAAAAGGCGGATTAATGCTGCCAAACTTTCCTCTTTTATCCTCAATTTCCTCTCGAGCTGTTGCACTCCTTTTCTCCTTTCACTCCCCGCGTTGTTCTTTTTTATTTTGAAACAGTTATGAGGCGAAACATGAAACTGGGCATGTTACTCAGCAGGTTGTTGCAGCCTTGCTCAGCTGGGCTGAGAGGTCGAGCAGCTAAAGCCTTTCCTCTGCCTACATCCCCCAGAATGCCGTGCAGTTCTGGATCAGAGTTCAGTGAAATTATCAGCATTCTATTTTCCATTAATATTGATCTTATGTCTATTGTGGTATATATTGTTACTGCATTATTGCCCAGCCTAAATAGTTAACTGTAGATGGTGTTAAGTTTGTTTAACCGGCCTATTAACACTTTGAATCACAAGTCATTTGTACTTTCTGGGTCCTAAGCTGAAGATTTTGTGAACCAATGATTTAAATGATAAAAAACAAGTGATCAAATTTACAAAAAGTATTTTAAAAAATCCAAGTTTCTGCTATGAATTATAGTTTCTGTAACTACAAACAATAACTGAGAACAGAGGAGGAAAGAACTCTGTACCCTTGTGAGCGCTCATGTTGCAGCTTATCTGAGCGTTCAGATCTAGACAGTCTTCATCTTTGTCTGTTGAGAAACACAGATCCTCCTGAGGTCCTGAATGCCTGGTGAGAGGAGGAGCGTTCCTGCGCGGCTCGGCCTCTGATGAGCGGTGTTTCCTCCTGTCTCCTCCTCCTTCAGATTTAACTCCCACTTCCTGTGATTTGGGGCCGACGCTCTCGTTAAACGGGTTGTGGACGGAGTTCCAGTGCATCGTCTCCTTCTTTGGCTGAGCCGTGGGTAAAGAGCTGGAGCCTGCGTCGACCCCGGGTCTGCCGCCGGAGCTGGTGCCGCCGTGCGGAGGTATTGTTCCAGCTGCTGCGGCCAGAGAGGACTGATGCGTCGGGCTGCCAATCATCGTGATGGCAAATGGGTCGTCGGTGGTGATGGGGGGCGGGAGGCTGCGGTCTCGCTTCCTGTCTCTCTCTTTGCGATTAGAGGAGGAGGATGACGAGGAGGAAGAAGGGGGGGGCAGAGTCTTTGTGTCAGCGAGGGAGACGGAAAACGAGTCCCCGTGAATCTCCTTCCCTCGGACCTCCTGGGAGTGGCGGGGAGGTGGGCGTGTCCAGGCGTCAGACAGGTTCAACGTCTCCTGGGTGATGGTCCTGTCAAACGCAGCGAGGAAGGGGTCCTCAGGTGGGATGTGTCTGCAGTTCCACACTGATGACTCCACCTCAGGCGGGGGCAGGGTCTGAGGAAAAGCAGGGAACCGCAGGGAGGAGGGGTCCATCTCCAGGGGGACGCGGGACGGACGCGACCAGACGCCGGCAGACTCCACCTGCGAGTTGGAGCTGCGCCCGGAAGACGGCTCCTGGAACGCAGAGAGGAAAGGGTCCACGGGTCGGCCCAAAGTCTGCTCTTTACTCTGAGACACGGGAGGCCAGGCCGCCCAGCCCACCAGCTCCGGGGACGGCCCAAGAGGCTGATGGGAAGGAGAGTCCAGGCCAGAGTCCTCTACGTTCTCCGGGGAGGAGGAGTCCGATGAGAAGGCAGCATCTGAGAAAGAAAAGAAACGTGTTAAACATCAAAACGTGTTGATGTTGAAGATAAAACTATGAAAGTGAAAATAAAATTGGTTTAAAAATTTGTAAAGTCGGAGATGTCAAATAATATTTGTTCATTAATAATGTGTTCTTTTTGTTTTTGATATTGTTTTATTATCACTACTTTTATAGTGTTCTGTATGTTGTATTCCTGATTAAATGCAGCAAAATAAACTGTTTCAAAGGTAACAGATCTTTGTAATACTTGGTTTATTTACATAATGACTTTAACTGCAGGATGTTTGGCCCCTGAGCTGTTGACCTGCAGTAACTGTGGCCCCCGGAGCAGTTTAGTTACATGCTTATGGCTTGTACATATCATCAGAGAACCGTTGCCAGTTGGACAAACTTTCTGTAAAATAAGTTTTTCTTATATAAAGAGAGTTGAATCTTTTATAATAGATAAAATGCAGGTGTTTTAATGATCATGCTGATCCATTAACACAGCTTCTTGGATCCGTAATTAAACAAAAACAATAAAAAAAGAAAAACACAATATAACTTAAGTCTGCACTGAAAAAAAGTTCCAAAAAAAAGCAGAAATTAAAATCTTTCAAACTTTTCTTACATTCAGAGGCACCAAACATGTTCTGCTCTCTGAGCTGGTTCCGACTGTCGAAGCTTTTGGACTTGAAGGCCGACTCCAGCGGTGGTCCGAAAAGGCTGTCTGAACCGGACGCCGTTGAACTCAACCTGATGGAGAAGCACCAAAAACAAACAACAACTGAAACAAAATCAGTGAGAGCTGAAGCTGCAAAAAAGACAAAAAATGAAAACATAGATGTGAAAATATGCAAGAAAAAAAGTGAAGAACATTGAAACGTAGAACAGAACTGTGCATGAAAATAAATGTGACTGTGTGGTTTATCTGTTGTCACCTTTTATAGCTAAATAATGCAATAATGTTTTTATATTTCATTCAGAAAACTTTAATATTTAATGTTTTCTATAAGCAGCAGCTAAAAATCTAAAGGAACTTTAGATTTCTGAACAAGGTGTTTTTTTATTTTATATCATTTTATTTAAAGCTTTCTGGTTTTGATTATGTTTAAAAACGAGTCAAATGGAATATTTTCCTATTTAAGCAAAAAAAGGAAATAACTATGAAACATAATGCAACAAGGACTAAATTTAAATGCTAAAAGCTGAGAAACAAAGGTTGAAAACTCTGTTGGACCTCTGCATGTCTTTCCGCCCTGCTAAGCCACAGATATGAGGAGGATGAAAAGTGATGAAGGGCAGATGATCTCACCTGCTGTGATCCGGACTGGAGGTGGACCTACGCAGGCCCTCCTGCTCTCCATCTGCAAAGAGACAGCACACGGTCCTGATGAGATAAAGTGACTCACCGCTGCCTGATCAGAACCAATCAGCAGCACAGTGGCCTTCGTCAGAGCGAAGAGAGGACGCACGATGGGGAGGAGAGACAAGACGACACGAGGGAAAAGCCCCAGCCAGCTCCGTGTCGGTGATAAATACGAGCGGTTAAGCCTGGCCTCACCGAGCTCCGGCCATCGCTTTTGCTGAGAGAAAGCATTAATCAGACGCCGCACATTAATCCTGCTGCTTCTAGATTTACAACAGAGAGACTCCCTGATGCTGGACTGCAGCCAGGATGAGTCCTCCTACTCCTGCCTGACCTGCTGACAGCTAATGACCCTGCTGGTGATAACGCAGGCTTTGAGCACGAGCAGAGAGTCGCCTGAGACTAATGGAGGGGGGCTGCTCGTGTAAGGTCAGCCGGTGAGGAGATTTAATGCCTACAGGAGGTTGAGTGGGCTGAAAGTTGTGACCGTGGGCCATTAAAATGGCTGTGTGAGAATAAAAACTGCCCTTTCCCCCTAATAGGGATGAAGGACGGAAACTTCAAACCTCTCAAAAGACGTTAAATTAAAATAATGACTTTTAGCTGATAATTAATCCTAAAACCAATAACTGTTTCCAGTTTATTATTCATTTTATGTTCAGTACTGGCTCTAATGTGTAGCAGCTAATAAGTTGTTTTGCAGGAGGATGCTTTATAAAATACAGTTAGTTTGATATTTAAAGTTAAGTGTCTCAAGATTAAGAGTTGATGTTTAAACCAAGAGGAAGCAAATAGAGATGATAGCTTTATTTTTATAGAATTTTCTGAAAATCATGCCTCCATCCTGTCACTAAACTGTACAGCTGACATTAAACTCATGGTAATGGAGTAAAAAGCAATACTTGTAATTTAGAAATGTAACTTTTATTCATTTTTAAATAAGTTTGCAATTATTCCTAAAGGTCGCTGTGGTTGTAATTTGTTTTAAGAGCTATTTTGTGTATAAACAAACATATTTTCACCAATGAGATTTGTACAAGAAGTTACTAAATGTTGCCTCATCTGCAGTTTTGAGCTCATGGCTCACCTCGATGAGAGGAAGTCTCACTCTCCTCTAATCGAACTCCTGCTGTGCTCGAGTTTCCTGCAAACACACAAATGAAGCTATCAGAAGTGTGAAAACAAAACTGCAGAGCTCATTTTACAAATTACTTTTTTATATCGGCCAGTTTATTTATTATTGATTTACGTTTCAAAAAGAAGATCAGCTGAACGAAGTGAAATTTGTTATAAGATACAATAAAGGGAAAAAATGTAAACCTACTGGAGAGATGCCACTTGACTGCAACCTGAAAATCAACAGAATGAAGCACAAAGTGTAATTCTTCAGCATTTCTTTTACTATAAGAGACAACAAATCACTAAAAAAGAACAAAGCATTTACTCATTGCTTAACATCATCTAAATATGTTTTCAGTTTGTACTAGAATGATCCAAATCTTTTGAACAACTCCTTACAACGATCCCTTAAAAGAGCCGTATAGGGCTGGGTGATTTGGCTATTAACAGCTTGAAGCTTTTATTTTGAAGGTGAATCAAAGCTTTTTATTATTAACGTTTAGCAGTTAATGACCAGTGAAATTATCAATATTAAATTGGACGTATTCATATGGAACACGTGTCTATCGCGATATACATCTGTTATTGAATTATCGCCCAGAGCGTGGACCAACCTGCTGCCGTGCTCCTCTGTTGGGCGGCAGAGTGAGCGCCCCGACCGTGGCTTTCAGCTCCTTCTCTGTGGCAACAGAGTTACTACGATTGTTGCTGGCCACCGGCCGGATCTTAATGTGAAACTTCTTGGGCTCCTCATCGTCGAAGTCTGAATCGCTGGAGTAGAAGTTGTTCTCCTTTTCTTCGGAGCAGCGTACGGGAAGAGAGAGGGGTCAAGGAAAACACATTTCAACTGAGTTTTCATAAACAGAAACTATTGAAGAAGTGACAAACTTTACAAGTTAGCCCAGGTGATCCAGACATCTGATTAGGACGCCTACTGGGCACCTCGCTCTGGAGGTTTTTCAGGTCCCACACAAAACGGATAGTGAAATACCTCAAATGATGAGTTTGAACAATAAATGATCTATTTGTTAACTCAGTCCAGAAACAAATCTGTTCACTTGACAACTAAGACAGGTGAAGAGTTTATAATTTCCTCAACGTCCAGACAAAGGATATCATTCTGGGTGCCGTCAGCTCGGATGACAAACCCCTCATCGTCCACTTCCAGAGGTGAATTCTGCAGAAATGAGAATATGAGCACAGGCAGGAGAGTGAGAGTGAGGCAGACAGCAGCTGGGTCAGCTGCACAGGAACAAGTGGTGCATGGCTGACACTCAGAAGTGCTCTGTCACACTCTGTTACTCAGTACTTACTGAGTGCTCTCCATTAGCATCATCGAGTGAGTAAATACACCCAACAAATGTCAAACACGGCTCGCACAAGTGAGAGTCAGTCATTTTTACAATAACTGTAGGTTAAACAGGAGCTCAGACACGGCTGGGTTCCAGAGCTGTTTGTGAACTTTATATTGAATTTAAATTATTTAATCAATTCAGGGTTAAGAGGGCAGTACTTAAAAAATAAACCCAAAATGTTAGCCAATATAAGACTCATATGGGGCTTTATTGAGTTACTTCATTATATTTAAGTAAACAAATTTATTTTAGTGAGTAAATCTGACAACTAAATGCTTTACTCTGAACAAAACTGTCTGTAAAAGGTTATTAAGGGTGCTGTGGTAGATCATTCTTGTGGTATTTGTCAATAAATATAAAATGAAATGCATGTTTCTCTTTAAAACAAAACAATTACTGATGATTGTCCATTTCTAAATAATAAAAACAAAATGTGTACATTTAAGCTCAAAAAGCATACATTTTATTGTTTTTCAGTGTCTTACAGCCAATCAAAATGACAAATCTATGCTTGTAGATTTGATTGCTGGCAAACCAAATGGTGACTGCACCAAGTAAAAGTATGAAAATAATTACATAATTTATAATAAAATGATCTCCCTTATTGGTGACAGCGTTTTCAGTCATTTTAATCCTGTAAAAAGCAGCAAAAGAGTCTGTGATCTTCAGTTTACTCTCGATTTTCTCATCAGTCTGCTAGATGTTTCTTTGGGCGACGTCCATCGCTCTTTCACACACAAATGCACACACACACACACCCTCGTTCACACTGCTCTTGCAAAGTGCAGCGCGTACAAACACCTACACACATTAACCGTGCTTCCCTTGTGCCTGGAAGATAATCTCAGACACGACTTCTCAGAAGCCCAGGAATAAACTTGGGAAACCCCCACACCATCCATCACATCATTATCACACACTTATGACCTCCCTTCTTCCATCCCACAGGCAAAAAACACACTTTTTAAAATCGAGTATCAGCCTTCAAAACATTAGTGTCGACATGATTCTCTGGTATTTAGACGTGAAACTGATAAATGAGCAGCTGGTTTTTGAGCTTGTGTCAAATACCTACCAGCGCGTCTGCAACAGCTGAATCTCTGCAAATAGAGAAGAAACGTACACTGGAGTTAGTTTAACTTAAAAAATAGAAAAAAATAGAATATATACGTATATCACAAGAGGAAAAGAGCACAGCCAATTTAACAGTGTTTGCATGCACTGTGACTGTTTTTCTGATCTTTATTAATGAATAATTTGATGATTCTTTTAGACAAAATACACCTTTCACTTAACTTAACATGTTTCATAAGGAAGACACATAGTGGGAATTTAGAGCTAGAAAGTAAGTTATAATAATACAAACTAAACTGCAAGTGAATGCACAGATCTCTTTATCTTCAGATTGTTTTAAAATACCTGCAAAGATTCAGTTTATTTTATGCAAAGCATTTCAAACTTAAGATCTGCGCTTACGTTACTGCTGTGATCCAGCAAAGGTTGAAAGACAGACATGTTAGTCAAAACTTCAGGCACAACAAACTTATTAAATTATTAAACCTGATAGGGTTAGGGGTAACACTCACGTGGAGTCTGGCTCCTTGTCCCTCTTGCCGAGTCCAGGGATTCTGAAAGCTTTAGTTCGAGTCTTTTTCCCGCCTTCAGGGGTCAAAGTTGTCATGTAGTCCTCAAACCCGACCAGAGCTGCAGACGGCACGATGGCGCGAATAAACACACACAGAACTTCATCTATGAAATATTCAGCGTCTCAAAAGGCTGTTTTATTGATGATGTTTTTGTTGTACCTGGGCGGTCTTTGCCCGTGCCTTTCAGTTCTGCGAATTTCTGAATCAGAGTATCGATGCCGATGTTTTCCACATTCTGCTTGAACTCCTCGTGAACCTGCGGTTCAGAAGAACAGAACTGTGTATTAGAGCTTTATTTGTTATGCTCATAAATTCAATTTGTACTAATGTAGCAGCTGAGTCCAACTGAGTGTTAGATTGCAATCTGGTCTTTTAAAAAAAAAATCCCTTAAACACATTTTGCTGAGCTCAAGTTGTACTTAAAAATAACCCCAGGAGACAATAGTCATTACTGTGACACAAAATTATAACAATTAATCACTGACAAGTTAACTCTGAAAACTCCATCACATGCTTAAGAAAAACGTGATCAGAATAGGAAGCCAGAATAATTTAGCAGAAAACTAATCTTTATTCTTCAGCTGTGAATACATTTCAGTGTTAACAGCCTCTGTCTCCCAGCGCCCGTCTGTTTGAGGCCTTGGGTTCTTATCAGAATCACAACAATAACAAAGCTGTCTCACAGGCCGGCGTCTGTTGGAGGCTGCCCTATAAAAAGACATCTCTTCTCGTCTAAAGTCTTCTGTATATCTAAACAATAATGTCACACCCTGGAGGGCGGCACCTTTTACAAACAACATAAACAAGCTTTGTTTATGTTACGGAGTGGGACACATTAAAGAAGGGGCTATAATTGATCACAAAATGTAAAATAGACTGGATCTAAAATTAACTACAAAATTTCCTTCATGTTCATATAAAAAAAATGGACAGAAACGATATAACTCTGAACAAATACTTTGTTTGGAAGGAAGTCGGCCATCATCAAGGCAGAGATGTTAGGGTCTGACTCACCTGTCCCACCTGGACATGGGTGTCCTCTATGGAGTGGGAGTAACTTTTAATCAGCTGTTTCATCTGTCGCAAATGAGCCTCCTCAATTTCTTGAAACCTCTACACAAGCACAGACATTTTCATGATCAAACGCACATGAAGAAAACAGAAACTTTCAGTAGAATATGAAATCCTCTACAGGCTAAATGGGCGTTTGTGCAAATTAAACTATTTCAAAACCACTAAATGACATCAAGCTATCTGTTTAACAACATAAATGCCTTTAATAGTGTCATATCATCAGTGTTATCTCTGTTCTTCATTTCATTTACATTAGATTGTATTTTTGCACTAAAAAACTGTTTCCAAAAATGCTTTAACACTTGCCTGGTTTAAATGCGGCTACAGCAACTGTGAACTGAGCCGTCTCAGTTTCCTTACAAATGGACAGAAAACCACACCTTTAACAGGGTTCCTACAGCTTAAGACAAGTAAAATTTAGTTTTAAGAGTTTTTAAGACCCAATTAATGCCACTTATAATGAAATTTAAGACCAACTTTACAACAAAACACAAATGGAAAACAGTTTTAGCCAAATATTTATTTGAAAACAAAACAAGCTGTAAGAAGCATTTGGTCTATTATTTAGAAAAATAAATAAAAGTTACCAATTATTGTAATATTTGAAATGAATTAGTCATCCTATGTACAACGTGTTAACATTTTTAAGATCTCTGAAAAATTGATTTAAGACATTTTAAGGCTAATTAAGACCTTGTTTTTGGATTGATCAATTCAATACCTTATAAGACTTTTCAAGGATCTGCAGGAACCCTGTTTAAGTCCAGAAAATTGCCCATCAGAGCAAAAGATACTAATGAAAAAAAAAACTTTTCTGATACTTTTCAAAACAACAGGCATAATATTTAACCCCTGAAGCTCTGATTTCTAATGACATTTCTCTTAAGTGTTTATATTTCAGCAGGTTTTGGTTGCATGCAGGCAAAAAGCCTTTGAGGAAGGAAATGGCTAAATTCATTCAAAGATAATCACAAGAACATCTGCCACAGTGATGATAAATTAACGTTTTAGTAGCTTCACTAAAGTTCATCCAAGTTTGCAGACGACAAAACGAGACGTTAAAAAGAAACATTGATTTTTGGGGGAGCGATTCTTTGTGTCTTGTGGGGTTTTAGACAGCTAAAGCTTCTTTTCTTCTATCATACATTTTATAGACTGCAAACCTTTTTAATCATGACAGGAAACTCTTACAGTATTTTTCTTTTTGTTTGAGTTGTTTGCAAACACTAAAAAGTACAAACATTTGAGTGGCACATGATGTTTCCAGTCTTTACCATAAACTAAACTAAAAAGGTTTTTTTCTCTCATAGTTCAAATCTTCTGACCTTATTAAAAACTAAATGATTGTGTTTTCCTTCAACCAAGAAGAACCTGGTTCTCGTTCATTTTTTTTGTAGTACCTGGGAGATCAAATTACTCTCCCAGGTACCAGACACTCCTCCATAATTAAGACCCGACCTTCCCCTTCAGAGCTATAACAGCAGATAATTTATCACGAGGAGTTCATTCATCATTTCAAATGTAAAACACAGAAGCGCTCGTTGGGATTTGTTAAATATTTCCATGGTAACAGCGGCCGTAACCATGGAAGCATGGAGGCAGTGATTAAAGGTAATGAGCAGGTTGCGGCCTGTGTGTGGAAATGGGTGGGTGTTCAGAAGTCGGGGGTTTCCTTTATTAGGGATGGTGTGATGTTGGATAATAAATGAAAAGATACGATGGGGTTTTTCTTCCTGTGGGAGGTCACAAGGAGGGTGAGTCATGAAGCAGACAAAGATTAGCACATAAAACGTCACATCAAAAGGATGGAAGAGAGAGCTAAAAAAAAATATTCAGTCCATCTTAACCCAGCTGGAGTCAAAGCTGACCTGGGCGGACTCGCTCATCTTCTGCTCAAACTCTCCTCCCACACGGTTGTACTTCTCGATACATGACGCAAACGACTCGGACGCTTTCTTAGACTTCAGCTCCGCCTAGTGAGGAAAAAAGGAAAATAATTCAAGCTACTGACTCTCACTCGCAGAGCTGAAATAAAAATTAATTGCACAGGTAATGAGTGATAATATCCATGTCATCTGCGATCATCAAACCAATAAAACTCATATAGATGTATATTAGAAAGAGTCTTTTCACCTGTGCGAAAAATACAGATAAGACAGGCAACAACAAAATGACAACCCAGACATAACTGAGGGATTCTGGTACAAGATTATCAAAAACAAATGTTTAACATTTACAAACAAGTACTTACTGCTTTGTATGGAATACATCGTAACTTTTGTTTAAAACTTTTTGATAAATAGAATAAAATAAGAAACTAGTTTGTCACAGCAGCGGGAAATTCAAAATAAACTTTGAACCAACCTTCTCCAGTTCTTTCTGTGGAGCTCCTTCCTTCCTGAGCCGATCCAGTTCCAAACATTTGGCGTGGTAACCCTCCTTTGACTTCTGAAGGTGACCGCTCTGGACCTGCAGAGCCTGCACCGCCTCCACCGTCCCCACCATGTCCTCCTTCGTCTGGGTTATAAACAGTTTAAAAGGTGGACATGCTGCACGACTCGTTACTGTATTTGTACTGAAGGGAACATTTAGTAATCTCCATGAAGAAAAAAAGAGGAGTAATTACATTTTTTGTGAGATAAATTACATCAGAACAAGAGCTCCATGCAGGACAAGATAAAAGGGTAAACTGCTTTCATCCAGGAACTATACCTTGCGGTAAATTTTGATCTGCTCATCTCCGTACTTGTTGATGTCCCGGATGAGATCGTTCATTTTCTTCATCAGCTCAAGGTGACAGAGAGCCAGTTTGTCTGAAGACACTCTGAACACATCCCACATGGGCGCAAATGTCCTAAAAACACACACATGATCAAACACACATTCAAAACTACAATTAAATAAATTACAAACCCATAGTCAACAAACCAATCTATTTTTCCTTTTTAATCTAATTCTTCTGACTTTTTAAAAAAAACATGTTAAGAAAGGCCTAATAAATAAACAATGCTATTTACTAAACAGAAAGATTGAAAAAGACTGATTAATAATAGTTTGCTATGTTCGGCACCCAAAACCTTGATTAAATCAAGATTTCAAATAAAACACAATATGAATTAACACTAAAAACCCAACTTGTTTGTTTTCTTCATTCCAATGTGTTTGTGTTTTGCTCAGATATAATTTGTAAGGACTAAACAACCCACCACTTCTAATCAGATATTCAATTCATGTCGCTACAATTTGATTAGCATATGCAATTATGAAAATCCCACTGAGTCCACTTCACTTCAAACACATGTACAGAAAAGAATAAAATAAGGAAATCTTTTAAATGAACAAAACTTTCAAACCAAGACCAAAACACATTGTCAGAATCAGGTCATTCAAACAGGTTTCTGGGGTTTTAAAGGGGTTATATTATGTGTTTCTCAGGCATATATTTAAATACTATACCATAATTAAGTATCTATGTCCACTTTAGTTGTTATTAAAATGTTGTTTTTGTGTTTAAATAGAATAGAAATGTTTTCTTCCCTTCACTTTCTCTTCTAGACGCCTTGAAATTGGCCTCTGTCTCTTTAAGAA
>JAUBOC010000103.1:5550462-5563873 GCA_032275365.1 Anablepsoides cearensis | reverse complement strand
GATGGACTTGCGACCTGTCCAGGGTGTACCCCGCCCCTCGCACGATGACAGCTGGATATGGGCACCAGTGACCCACATGACCCTTAAAAAGGAATAAGCGTGTACAGAAAATGGATGGATGGATGGATATCCATGCCACATTACAGA
Organism: Anablepsoides cearensis; assembly: GCA_032275365.1. Classification (NCBI taxonomy): domain Eukaryota; kingdom Metazoa; phylum Chordata; class Actinopteri; order Cyprinodontiformes; family Rivulidae; genus Anablepsoides; species Anablepsoides cearensis. The sequence continues at coordinate 5,563,726 of JAUBOC010000103.1, read as the reverse complement.
TTTCTTCTGTTTTTGCTTCACACCAAAATGTTTAAAATCATCAAACAAATAATTAATGACAGGAAAATTTAAATGTAGAAAACACAAAATGCAGTTTTTACATTTTTAAAAGCTATGCAAACCACCTAGCCTGGTAAAAACCACACCTTTGTCCTTCGCTTTGCTTCGTATGAGGGTCTGGACTCTCGGCTATAGAAAAGCGATTCTTGCTGGAGGCGTGGCCTCTGCTGACGTTTAAAATGATTGGATCGGTTGGCCACGACGTATGTGTGCCAGCTCCACTGTGAAGGTGGCTAAGCTAAGAAGCTAACCGGAAATCGTGTACACTGTAAACAACCCTACTGAGAGGAGAGAAGAACCAAGCCGAATGAGGCGACTGTAAATGATGCTGCTTCTTTGTCTGACAAATTTAATTTAATGTGGAAGCCTTATCAACATGGACTGGCTTGATTCACTTCCTCCACTGCCATTGCTAAACTAACTAGCAGACACTGCGCAGAAAATTGACGTTGTTCAAAACTCCGCCTTCTGTTTGCTGATTGGCCCAGGTGAAATAAACTACAAGCAGACACTGAGCAGAAAATCGACGTTCTGTTCTCTGATTGGCCTGGATGAAATTCTCCTGAAGAAATCCTTGTCTATGGGAGAAATCCCAGAGGGAGCAGTGAAGGGAAACTAGAATTGAACGGAACTGCAATGCAAGGGCCAGGCTACAAACAACCTGGTCCTATGTAAAAAGTAATTGGTCCCATTCAGTTTTCAGGGCCAGTCCTAGCCAATTTGGTACCCCAGGCAAGATTTCAGGTGGTGCCCCTTGTGCAATTTTCTATATCTTACAGCTAATTTACGTTCATTCACTTATCAAATTAAATAGTTTTGTCTTTGATATTATTTTTTATCTTTAAAACCAGGTTGTCCAATTAAAATTGTTAATATAATTTATTTGAAAAAGAAAATCAGAAGTCTACCTCCACCTGCCAACATCTGGTGACAGAAATGAGGAACACCTGTTCATGTTAACGACAAACAACAAATAATCAATATTTTATGAAGGTAGAACACATGAAGGTAGAACACTGAAAAACAGACTTTAATCTCAACTTTATCTGAAATCAGAACTGAAACTTCCATTATCCTTATTTTGTTTTCTATTTACACACTGAGCACCAGTAGTTAGTCTCGACAGCATCATATGATACTGTTCTAGTTTCCATCCCCCATTTGTGATGCCCCCTAGATGGACGGCGCCCTTAGCATATGCCTATAGTGCCTATGCCACATGATGGCCCTGTCAGTTTTACTGTGTAAACTCAGTCCTACTGCCAGACCTGTAGAATGAAGAAATCACCTTAGTAGAGTCATTATCCACAAATAGAGAAAACATAAAACAGTGATAAGCCTTCCCAGGAAAACCCAGTCGATAAAAAATACTCCAAGAGCTCATCAGCATCTGGTAGGTCCCAAAACAAACTCTTTTCTTTTTCAGATTATAACAATTTGTTTTATGATCTAAAACATATGAGTGTGAAAAAAAAATGCAAAGACAGAATAAATCTGTAACGGGTGAAAACTTTTTTACTGTGCATTTATACTGAATTTGCTCATTTATGCACAGATGATTATTCAAATCCTCTGGCGACTGCAACAGCGTACCCACCTGATGGTGAGTAAAAAACACTGAATCTTCTTTTTTTAGGTAGTCAGGTCTTTTCAACTGATTAAAATCTCCACTACAGCGCAGGATCAGGAGACAAGTCCGACCCCGGAGAGCAGCAGCGGCCTCGGACCACCTACAGCTGACCTGCTGGATGATGCTCCTACAGAAGCCCCTCTGCCTTCAGATGCTCCAGAGTTCACTACAGAGAGAGCTTTTTCTCCCACAGAGACGACTCCTTCAGGTCTTTTCTCTCTTTATCCCACCGCTGGAGAAGCTACAACTGTTAGCTCAGGTGAGTGACGTTCAGGAAATCAAGTTCTGAGTTTTATATCGACATCTTTATTCATGCAGTTAGGATTTTCGCTGAGATGTGGTGTTTTACAAGTTAAAAAAGCTCCTTTAAATCAAAGCTTGTTCTTTGTGTCTTATAATAGAAGCCTCAGATCCTACAAGACCCCCTGACCAAGGAACTCTGCCTCAGACCACAACTGAGGAAGACTCTAATCAGCCCACTACAACATCAGAACCTACAACTTCATCCATTACAGGAACCATCATTCTCCCTACAGCAGAGCCAGAACTCATAACTGAGGAAGACTCCAAACAGCCCACTACATCAGAACCTACAACTTCATCCATTACAGGAACTACAACCATCATTCTCTCTACAGAAGACCCAGAACTCACAACTGTCGACATGCAGGACTCAAAAACAGTCCTGGAAACCTCTCAGGTCACCACGTCTCCAACAGAAACCTCAGAGGCAACCACCTCTGACGCCGACACAGACCCCAACAAGGAAAACCTCACAACAAGCCCACCGTCTTTATTGGCAGATGTTGAAGATCCAACCACCACCGCCTATCCAACAGGAGCAGGAGTTCCCACATCCACAGTTTTAGAGCAAGATCAGACCACAGATACCGCTGAACCAGAATTAACCACTGCTGATCCACTAAAAATTACTTCCAAACCCACCCCCAAACCTCAGGCCCAACCTGACTCATCCAAATTAACACCCACCTCTAAACCCGAGATCAAGCCTGTGGATCCACAAACCCAGAACACAGATAACCCTGGAGATTATCAAGGCGGTAAGACCCATTAAAGGCACATCGCCCTAAAAATAATCATTTTTTTTTAAATACCTGTTTTCCTCATGCTTTGCTTTTCTCCAGATGACAACAACGATCCAAACCTGTGTAGCGGGCGACCGGTCAGCGGAGTCACCACACTGAGGAACGGAACCATGGTGGTGTTCAGAGGTTAGTATTAAAACCCTGAGAATTTTCACCAAAAAAAACAGCAAAAGCAAAAATGGGTATTTCCCCCAATGATTTGGAAACGATACACTTCCCACCGGTAAAAAACATTACTTTTCTTGGTGACACTGGAAAATGCTGGAAGAAATCACTAATAACTTTGACCCAATTTTATATACTGATCTAATTTTTCACAGGTCACTACTTCTGGTTTTTGGATAGGAACCACGTTCCAAGCCCACCCAGAGGTATCACTCAGGTGTGGGGCGTCCCTTCTCCTATCGACACCGTGTTCACCCGCTGCAACTGTCAGGGCAAAACATACATTTTCAAGGTAACGAGACTCTAAATTAACCAATCGGTGAGTTTTTTTCTCCTCTGATGAAACATTTTACATTTGTTTGCTGCGCATGATGTTTATAGGGAGGCAAATACTGGAGGTTTGAAAATGATTCTCTGGATCCCGGCTACCCAAAACTCATTAAAACAGGCTTTGATGGGCTGCGGGGTCACATCACAGCTGCCCTGTCAGTTCCTCAGCACCAGAGCCGGAAAGAGTCCGTCTACTTCTTCAAGAGAGGTGATGACGTGTCAAACCATCAGGAATTTATAAAAACACCACAAATGCTGCTTTATTTTTTTAGATTTTTCTATTCTGCTTTGGTTTGACTTTGCTAATTTAATGGTTTTACAGGGGGATTTGTTCAGAAATATTCCTACCAGTTTGGCACTAGTCCAACATGTGGTGGCTCAGTCCGCTTTCCCGTTTACACTGTTCGTGCCCGACTTGTCCGACAAGCAGGTACGACAAAGCTAGAATTGAACATTTCAAGTAGCCTTGCATGAATACTTTATAAAAGTGCTCTTAATTGAATAGCTTTAAGTCTGACATAAAGTTTTTGTAATAAATATAAATGCATTTTTGGAAAGGTAACATTGACAACATATTGTAAAAAAAAAGATTTTATGCAGCTGAGACGAACAGTTGTTGAGATATTTGCATGTAAAGTAACAGGAAGTGATGTCAAAGGGGAATATCTGAATGTGAACAGAGCGTTGCTGCAAAGGCGGACAACACAGACTGTAGAGAAGAATCTGATGTTTCTTTAGATTATTTTAATTACTATAATAGATAGATGAAGAGTCAAAGTTCAAATATTGTTTGAATAAACAAAAACCAGAAAGTTTTCTTTCTCGAAGAGTTCCCCTTTGATGTCACTTCCTGTTTCACTTTGAGCAAGGTTCAAAAGAAAATATGTCATTATGTGACAAATGGGTACATTCATGTGTATTATGCCAAGTTTCCTAAATTTTAAGATGTTTTCTTTTACTTTTTGTATTTCACAGATATGCAGGTCACAGGTACTTTAAACATACGCTGAAGAGGCATTTTTCTTTAAAGTGCTCAATTCATTAGTACTTTGATGTATATTTTTGTGCTTATTAGGATTTTTGCAGCTTTATTCGTTGTTCTTAAGTTCACTAATCTGATGCAGCCCTAATTTGGAACTTTCGCTCCATTTTAGTGGCAAATCACAGCATAATAATACGTCAGTCAGGTTGTAGAGGTGTCTCAATGACCACTGAGTTTAATAAGATACAACTAATCTTCCTCGTTCCACAGTTTCTGTTTTAGAGCCAGAAATCAACATCCGTAAATCCTGGAGAGGCTTCCCTCACACCATCACAGCTGCTGTGTCGATACCGAGCACCAGAGAGCCAGACGGGTACAAATATGTTGTCTTCTCAAGATGTAAGTTAAAACAATCCAGATATTACGACTTTTATTTTGTGCTGCTGCAAATAATTAAATCATTCTCATAAATTCAACAATACCTTCAGTTATTTGGTACTGAGTGACTGAAAATTATCCAAATTTCCAATATAAATGTTTTTTTTCTCCCAACAAAAGGATTTTAACTGCCACCTTAATAAAGCCCATATGTATCCAATTACTGTTGGCTGCATAATTATATCTGTAAAACTATCAAAGAATCTCATTTTGGAGTTGTTTTACAGGCATTAGCGAACATGTCTTTACTATAAATTTGTGAATTACAACCAAAATGTAAATACAGTAACAATTCAAACTTCAAAAACCTTTAATTTGTGATGTCTACACATAAATAATTCTGATAAAAATAAAACTTGCATTGAGGTGACATTTAAAGAGGTTTCCAGAAGCAAATGTGGTTTTTACTTAATCTTATGTTTATGCCACAAAACTGACCTTTAAAAAACAAAACGTACTTTACTGCAGAGTGAACATCATGTCTGGAATGTTTAATTCAGTCTGTTCAGGGTGGAGCACTTCACTGATGTAAAGACTATATGGAGCAGTGTCCATTCACTGTGTAGTAAAAACTTATTTTATTTACTTATTTTAAATTGTACAAATAGTTCTGAGTAAAGCCACCAGTACACGAGTCTGGTCAAGATGTTTTCACCGTCTAGTCGTTTACATCACTGACAAAACATTACAGCTCTTAAAACTCAGACCGAAGCAGAAGGCAGTCATTAAACTGCATTTTCCACAAACTGCTGGAACAAGAAACAAAATTGGTTTCTAGCAAATTTATTTTTATTAAATGGAAACTCAACTGCATGAAAAACATCCTGAACAGCTCAACAGTTTAACAAACAGCTCTGCTGTTTATTAAACCTGACAACTAAAACATTTCTTTTCTTTTGCAGCAACATCGTACAACGTGAGAATGACTGGCGAACGTCCCGTCATCACGGTTCCTAAACCAAACACCTCGTCTCAGAGCAACACCTTCTTCAAATGTCAAAAACCATAACTAAAAAGGAAACAATATTCTTAAATGTTATTTTTTTCTTCTTAAAAGACAGACTGCTTCAGCAGATTACAAATAACATTCCAAAAAAAAAAAACACGGTGAAGAATTAAAACCAGGCTTCAGAACAAGAAAAAAAAAATCACTTGAAATGTGTTTCTGATGAGTTTTGGTCAGGTTTGGTTGTCAAGTCGTCTGATTAGTGCTTCATCTCATAAATCGTCTTCCTGGTACACCACGGGAAGGAAAGGCATGACCTGTGGGAGGTAAAATATAAAACTTTACATTAGCTGTGTAAATGTATGTATAAAAAATTAAAAAAGAATTGTGTTGTAAAATTTTCTGTTATTAGAACACAATCAAGCCTTTGTGACTCTTTGTGTATTAATTTAAATAAAAATGTAATTTGTCAAAATTTGTCACATTTTTTATTTTTAAAACATTTTCAATGTTTTTTTTATGAAGAATGACTGTAGCTGACAAAACATGATATGAATAAAAAGTACATTTATAATAAAACCTCATTGTTTCCTGTTGTTTGTAGAGCTGAGCATGAAAAACTAACTTTTGCAGTTTAATTCATTCTAGTTTGCTCTTGCAATAAGAAGTCATCTAAACGCTGAAATTGCTTTAAGTTTTTCCATTAACGTGTTTTGAACAATAAAGAGTGTTTGCTTCTTTTTTAAACGTTACCTCCTCTTTTCATGCGTCCTCCACGGTGGTCTGGCCAGCGCTGCAGCTGTCTGCTGGGTCCAGGTCGAGAGGGTTTGGGTTGGGCAGCGCTGCTTGTATCTGGTGAGACGCGACATCGGCATCAGCACGATCAAATCCAACAGGAGAGAAGTCGTTTTTACCATCGCCAAAGGCCAGAGCGTCCAGACTAAACTGTACCTGCAGAACTAGAAGGCGGCTCCTGGCTGGTGGAGGGAAGGCTGGCCTTGTCAGACGGTTGACTTGGCTCCTCTGAGTCTCCTTGTGACACCACAGGTTCCAAGGATACTTCAGCGCTGGGCCTGGAGCAAAGAAATTAACACAAATAATTACAAAACCTAATATTATGCAACAAACGTCAGTAAAAAAAAAATCACCTTCAAAGCTTGGAACAAGTAGTTGGTAGAATAAGATGTGATTCAGTGACTAACAGTGGAAATAAGTAGTTAAACAGGACTTGAACACTAGTTTGCAGGAAATAATGTGGACATTTTGCCAGCTTAAAGGGCAGAAGCCTGAAACCAATTATCAGAAGAAAAGAAAAAAGTAGGAATAATCACCTGTCAGTGTCTGGCTCCAGGAAGATGTCCCTGTCCTCCCCTGAACTAGCTGTTCCTGGTACAACAAGTCCTGGTGTGGACGTGCTCACCATAGGAACAGACTGGGAGGCGTGCTCCGATGAGTCGGACTGTGCAACCTCTGAGAAGATCGTTACTACAAGATAATGTGGGGGAAAAAAAAGATGTTTATATAAACCTGACAACATACAGTTTCACTAACTGTTGATGATGTTGATGAAAAGGGTGGGAGGAAAGACAGATGGGCTTCATAACAGACGGACAGAGACAGATACCTGGAGCTGAAACTTGTAGAGGAGTGGTGGGAACACTGCGTCCACCAGACTCCTCCTCGTGAGTTGCTAGGAACAGAGGACTTTCATACATTCCAAGACCTAAAAAAAAAAAAGTATTTAGGCTTGTTTTTTTGAGGATTTTATCAAAGCCCTAAAGGCCAATTATCTCACTTCCAGATTCCCTCGTCTCTAAAACTTTAAAAAGCCATGTTCTAGATTCATAAACAAGTGATGAATGACCTCCTTGGGAAGCAAGCTGACCCAGATCAGAATGTGAGGATGAGCTGGTCTGTGGCAGGTCTTCTGAGGGTCCGAACCTGAAGCGAGGCACACCTGCAACTTGGGGGGAACTAAAAAACAAAACAAAGACAAAAACTAGTCATGTAACACTACAAGTCTGAATCACTAAAAACAAAACAAAAAAAAAAATCCAGTTAGAGGTTGTTTATTTTATCTACTCCTCCCTAAACTGAGGAGTAGATAAGAGGTGAATGAAAATTATCGACATCAATTTAATTTATCATGTGATTAATTGATTTATTGCTTATCGCCACAGGCCTAGTTCTGAATAAAACGTGTTTCTTTACACTTAATGTTTATACCATCTTGTAAAACCATTAACGATCATGCTACACTACAATATACAGTATAAAATACAGATTAGATTTTACTTTTGTGTTCCATTAAACAGAAAACAATACAATAAACCATTTAAAAAGAAAGGCTTAAATGAGCATTTACAATTTTTCTGTTTTTGAAGCATTGATCACTATGATTACCTTTACTTTTTAAAATAATTTCTCCATACTTTGTTTTTCATCCAAGTGCAAATCCCTGTGAGACTTACTGAATGGCCTGATCAAAACCTTCAGAACGAGGAGGAACCAGAGTGGGAGTGCTGGGAACCATCCTGTCATCGTCTTCAAAGAAGTGTTGCTGCAGAGGGAGAGCGGAAAAAACAAACACCCTCAATCGAGTAGATTACACAATTGTTCTAAAATCACGTTGGTCAAAAGGCTTACAGCGCTGCTCTGAACTCCAGGAGTGAGTCTGCCCACTGACTGACGCCGAACAGGGATACGCTGAGGGGAAAAAGAAATAAAATTGAAGAGGTCATTTGAAATTCAAACACACATTTTAGAAAGGTGATTTGACAAGAAACTACGTAGCGACTTACAGGAACCTGAGCAGGAGGTCCCAGTTCTGATGTTGAAGCGGGGTGGATGTTCAATCGGGGTGGAAGCTGATGCATAGGTCTCCGTGGTGACTGGGGCATCCGGGTAGAAGAACTTGTGATTGGTTGCTCTGTTGAGAAGGCCTCCATCGAGCTCCCTTCAACTGAAACATTAATGAAACGTTTGGATACATATAGGTACTAGTGATTTGAATTACTAGTGAACAGTTAAAAGGTGTTATATCAAAACTAAAGATTAAAACAAGAAAAAAAAAGCAAAGAGAAAAAAATAACAGCAAAAATCTTGTTTAGTATTAAGCATTAACTATATTACAGAAAAAAAAGTGGAAAAAACAAAACAAAACAAAAAAACCGAGAGAAAAAAAAACGGCAGATAGTTTAAAAAAATATATAATTTCTATATAGTATTTCATTCTGAATAGAAAGAAACTAAGAAACTAACATTCAGTTTTGCTTTCTACTGAATTGGGTATAAAAAAAGAAAGAAAAAAAGTTAATAAAAAGTAAGTGTTTTATAATAAGTGTTGCTGCAGAGTCATATTTGACTCTTCAGATACAGAAAAAAATGCAGCATTTGTTTCATTAATTGAGTTGGAAATGACTTATTTTGACCAGTTTTTCCAGACAGCATTTTACATATTTTCCAGTCATTAGGAAAGAGTCGGACAACTACTAAGATGGGGAGACAGTTTGTGAATGTTTGCAGAGAGCTTGAGGTGGATCAACAGAATACAAGTTTTCAACAGAGTTTCCTGGATCTTACAGCTGGGTGTCTGGGAATCTGCAGGCCTCTGGGTGGAGTCAGACGCCCCCAAACTCTCCTCTGTCTCTGTGCCCGGGTCCGTTACATCAGCTCCCTGGGAAAGGGAAGTAGAAAGAAAATTAATAATGAAATAAAAAAAATGGAAAAAGAAAACAAAGAACATTTGATGAACTCGTCAGAGTTACCGGAACATATTGGCAGAGCACAGCGTACAGATTAATGATTCATTTTGTCCCTCCAATGAACAAAGACACCTTTCAGAAAAACCCTGAAATTCTAGGTGATATAAATCACTCTTAATTAATTTAATACCTAATCTTTGACCTTATCCAGTACTTAAATTACATTTAGCTTTATTAAAATTAAATTCTGATCATCATGAGAGCTGACTACAAACCTGGAGTCATCCAGGTCATAACAAACCTAAGTAGTTAGATTGAAAGCACCTGGATGACTCTCTTGTTTCTTTAACACCTCTTTCCCACGGCAAGCTAGTTATGTTGGTTTTTGTCCAGATTTGGCCTTTTTGACAATCTAAAGGAAGCCCCGATTATCATGATGGCTCTAAAGATGATCTTATGAGATATTCCTGACGTTTGTGGTGAGATAAGAGTGATCTAGTCGGCTCAGAATGACACTAGGACCGCTCTGATCTCAAATCAGGGATATTCAAACAAGTTGGATCATCTTGGCCCGATATTCCAGCGTGTGTGGTGTTCCATGAGGAAAACAAGTATGCAGCCCGTTGAATGTGATGTGTAACCAATCAGAAAGTGAGGAGACAGAAACACAGAACAGTCTCAAACTATCACCATCACTTCTTCCTTGTTGGCCATATTTATTCACTCTAAACTTACATTTGATCCAGAGAGATTTTGTGAGAGTTCCTGTCGGGCATCTGACTGTGAGTAAAATCTGATTGTGTTATGTGTTTAGGGTTGGTGCGGTATTGCTCATTTTCATACCGTGGTATGACCTTTAGAAAATACCGGCCAGTGGAGGCGGCAGAGGGGGGGGGGGGGGGGGGGGGGGGGTGTTGCGCAATTAATGTTCAATGAAAAAAACTGCTGCTTGTGAGCATTTATATACATACAGACAGAGATAGACATTTTAAAAACTGTCACTCAGAGCAGCAGCAGGTGTAACAGAATGAGTTTACCTCATATTATGTCGAACAGATCAAATTACGTCTTTTTAAAGTCAACTTAAAAAAACCCTGACTCTTACTTTGGGTAATGCATAAGCACAGTGACACATGCTCACTCAGTCACTAGATGTATGGCAGGTCATTTTAACATAAAATCTGCTTCGTCTGAATGTCTGTAATTACATTCTAGATAGGGGTGTAACGATACATCGATCTATATCGATATATCGATTTGAATGCTTCATGATTCAGCTATATCGAGGCAAAATGAAAATCGTGATCTATATCGTCATCATAGTCGGGATGACAATCGATATCTTATGTCCATCTAACACGGTCATTGTGTTAGATGGACATATGATATCGCATTATATCGATCTCAGACTTGTGAATTGAATTGAATCGAAATCGTATTGTGACAGACTTTATGATATCGAGAAATATCGTATCGTCATCTAAACATATCGATGTAATATCGCATCGTGATAAAGCTGGTGATTTACACCCCTAATTCTAGATGAGGGGTTCCCAAAGTTTTTCACGCCATGGTTCCACAAACAGCAACATTTAACTCTGGCCAGGGACCTTCTTGCAAACCCACAAACACTGCTACAAAATATACAAAGTAACAACTTTTACAATGTTTTTTCTCGCCTTTATTTAATATTCAAAAATTATATTTCTTTAGAATAAGAATTTTAAATTGTGCCAAACAAATATAGGATCAGGGTTAGAAAGACTTTTAAATTAATAAATAAATGACTGTCTTGTATTCTTTATAAAGCGGTTATTTGAAAAACGCTACTTTATAAGATTTACCAGACACATTATGTGTGTTATCACAAAGTAAAAGTATCGGATCAGTATCAGCGATACCAGACAAATTTTACTCTGTATCAGTATCAGAAAGAAAATTGGCAGCATCGAACATCACTACTGCTGGTTGGTCTGTGAAGCGGTCTGTCAGTAGGTACAGCCAGCAAGGAGTAACAACGTGAAGTGTCTGAACATGTCTGGCTGTGCAAGCTTGCTTTTATTTTTATTTTTTAACCCCGCTCAGAGGCAGGAGAGTTGGGGGTGTCTTTTAAAACATTAACTCAGACTGAATGTGTGCAACAAAGAAAGGAGTAAAAGTAAATGACTAAACATGAGCAGACAGTAAAATAAGAAAGGAGGAGTCATATAAAACAGTGAAATGAGACAGTGTGGAACAACTGAAGAGTGTGAGGAGGAAAATGAGAGAGCATCTGTCTGGAAGTGAGGAAGACTTTATAACGTGTTGGAAATGAAGCTGAATGAAGTCAAAGGTTAAAGGAGTTACTCTGTATGATCCAACCTCTGTGTCGTCTGCTTCATAAGCCTCGTTGTCATCTCCACTCCCCTCGTTACTGTCCTCTCCTTCCTCCCCCATATCACCATCTTCTTCCTCCTCTTCATCTTCCTCCTCTTCTTCTTCTTCCTCCTCCTCCTCTTCTTCTTCTTCTTCCTCCTCTTCTTCTTCTTCTTCTTCTTCTTCTTCTTCCTCCTCTACATAGTCCTACGATGAGCAGAATGTCTAAGTTCCAATGACAGACAAAAAAAAAGTAAAAAATGTGCAGTGCAAACTCTACCTGCTCTTCTTCTTCCTCTTCCTCCTCCTCTTCGTGTTCTTCACTCTCACTGTCAGTTAATATGACGATAACTTCGTGCTGCAGTGGGTCGGGGGTTTCGCTTTGGGTGGGTGTTAATCCATGCTCCACTGACATCGACTGAGAGGCTGCAGCGTCTTCTGATTCCTCCAGGTTTGAAAACTCCTCTGTCTGCTGAGTGAAACGTTGCGCAACAAAACACATCATTGGCAGGCGACTTAAAAGCTTCCATACGAGTAATACATCATAATGTATTGTAAAGCAAATTTAAAAACAGGTGAAGCAGACCTGGTTTGCTTCTGCAGCATCTTGACTGTCTGTTGGCACCACCCCCTCAGCCTCAGCACTGTCCTCAGCCTGCATCTCCTCCTAAACAGATCACACAATAATCAAGCTACTCAACAACTTTCATATCAAATACTCTGTTACTACTGTTAGCCCCTCTTTTTCCTCCTTACCTCTTGACCCACTCTCTGGTTGATGCGCAGCTTTTTAGGTATGGGAGCCCTGGAATTGTCCTCCTGAGCTGCTTCAGTGTCGATGGCCACAGTGCTGCTTTCCTCCTCTTCCCGAGGCCTCTTGGTCAAAGCAGAGGTTCCAGGTGTGGCTGAAACTAGAGTTAGGCACTGGTAAATCATCTTTACGTAAAACGCACAGTTGAACAAACAAAATGAGCAGCGTGGATTATAATTTTAGGACTTTTTTTTTTAATGTATAGCATCATGAGCAGAACATTTTCATTTCCAAGATTTTACGCATTCATCCACCTAATCTGTAACATGATATGCAATGGCACATGTACCTTCCTAACCTTTCTAAATAACCTTTTTAAAAAACAATCTTCTCCTGTAGTTAAAAAAAAACAGTGGCGGGCCGTGCATTTGACACCTAGGCCTTCAATGGACCTGCCGGATGCGGGGATGCGCGCGCGTGGGGCGGGGGGGTTCGCAGCGGCAATTCAACAGCTAAATAGATAATTTACTGACAATCCGTACAAACTGATACGAAGCCACGGCTACAAAAACCACACAGAAGCGCTGAATAATATACTGCTGCCCCACAGGTGTCTCTGCACCACAGACTGGTGTCTCACGAAGCCAGAATGAAAATCAGCGACACATTAACAAGTTTTCTCAACTGCAGCCACAGCTGTGCCATACATTAACAACAGCGTCAATATGGACATAATTAATAAAACATTTAAATAACATATATTTTACTCACCGAAACTTTTTATTATCCGTTTAAAA
>JAUBOC010000103.1:5489121-5513646 GCA_032275365.1 Anablepsoides cearensis | reverse complement strand
CAGAGCGGGGTAAGTTGACTCAGAGTATCTGCGTTAACCCAGGGTTTGTTAAGCCTGCTTTCTGAAACGGGGCCCAGATGAACCCAGGCATGAAAAACAGGCACTGAAATATAATTCCGGCCAGAAAAGTTTTTTTTTTCTTGAATTTCATCATACTGGTAATTTATGAAAGCTCTTGACTTTAAATTAAGAAAAAAAAAAAAAACAATTCAAAATCTCTTTGATAAAAGCCCAAAGCTTCAGCTTCATATGGTGATGGTTAGATAACTGTGAAAACATGTTGGAACAAATCCTTTCAGGTTTGCATCAACAGCTTGAGACTATAGGAATGTGTCTAAAAATAATAGAATAAAAAAAGGAATCTGACACACAAAAGTGGATCCGTTTTTTTTTTTTATGTTATGTCTACAGGCAGTGTGTGTCTGTGTGTGTGAGAATAAAATGCACAAACACTCATGAATGTCTGGAAAAAAAAACAATCCCATTAAATATTTTTTTAAAGACTGAAAACAACAACAAGGATTGTAAAAAAAGAAACCCACAAAACCTACAAGAGTTTCAAGAAAAAATAAATTATGTATGAATTCATCCATTCAATTCTAAATTTAAATTGGATTTTTCACACTCAAGCGTTTGTTTTCATGTATAAAAAAAACTAATTATGCCACTTCATTCATAAATGTTCATGTCCTGTTTGTATTTAATTTCTTTATTTATTGGTTTATGTGAAAAAATTTGGAGTTTAAAAAGTCATTCAAACCAGTTATTCTAAAGAAAAACTACGGCCCTGATGGTGAGTGGGAACAGGTGAGGATAATAAGCAAGAACAGGTGTGAACAGTGACCTGCACCCAGAGATAACTGAGGGAACCAAAAACCAATTATATGGGACATATAGTGAAAATATCCAAAACAAAGCATGACAAAATATCAACAATAAACACTTAACCTATAATAAAATAAATAAAATAAAATACACACAAAATAAATAGATAAAAAAAATAATACAGAACAAGATCAGGGCTAAGACTTTAAAGACAACCAACCATTTACACTTTCAACCAGGGACCATTTAAAGTTACCAAAATGAACGTTTTAAATAAAATTTAATATTTATAAATTGAAAAACTGATTACTCTGTTATTGAAACTCATTATGAACAACTTAGTGCATTTGTTTCACATCTGGGACACTGAAAAATGTTTTAAGCTCTGTGTGTATTTTATTTATTTACCATTATTTCACCAGGCAAATCTGAGCCTGAAAACAACATATTGAACATGTTTTTGTGTATTTCCGACACTTTATAGATTGAATGTGAAGTTTTTATTTTCTTTTTCTTTAATTTATGATTCAGTCAGTCATCAAACACGTCAAATAGCTGTTCAGTCGCTGTTTTATGATTAGTTTTTCGTGTCCTTGTTTGACATTTTTATTAAACCCAGGTCTATCTGTTCAATAAAACATTCCTGATTTCAGTAATTTTCCCTTATCATTTTTCTTTTCTTTAGTCATAAATGTTTATCAAATTGAGAAATATAAGGAAATTAAATGATACAGGATGAGTTGGGACCAGGGTCTCCCATGTTGCCCTTTATACACACTGAGTGTGTGTGTGAGTTGAGCAACACTAAACGTGTGCTGCTTACGTATCGGCAGAAAGGAGTGGTTTGGCAGCCCTCATCCACATGCATGCTCCATCCATCGCTGTTACGAGTAAAGAGAACCATTCACAGCCCAGTCATTCCTCATGTTAGTGTTTCTGTTTTCACTTGAGCACCCCCTACCACCACCGCCACCACCCACACGCACTTTTTAAAGTGTCAGGATAAAACGTGACGCATACCCAAACATTGCTCATTCATTCTTTTCTTTCTTTTTTTTTTTTTACCAGCTCCTCCCAACCAACCGGATGAGCAAATCAAAGCAGAAGAAACACTCATGTGACGGTCACTGAGTGAAAGGCAACAAGTTAATGAGGCGAGGAAGGAACAACGGGCGGAAGTCTCCGTCAGGATAAAAAGTAATAATTCTCACAGTTTGCTCTGTTTATGACAACTGTTTTAGTGATGAAAACATTTCCAACAACACCTCTAAATTTGAACTAGTTCAATATTTTTAGTGAAACATCCTGTACATCAGCTGATACAGGTGACATCACATGACCTCAGCCATTAGATTACAATCTATTCTTAGGTGAGAACAAAAACAGGATCAGATTGAAACATTAACTTTCCTTGAAGGAATGCTAATCGCTGGCCTCTTTTCATAGTTTTAGAACCAGTTTTAGACTAAGATCATCTGATGATGGGAAACAATGACATTTTTGCAATTTTGATCAAACCATCAGTCAAAATGTTGAAAAATCTATTTTTTATTGAATTCATTAACATAATTATTTAAGGATGATATGTACTTGATAAGCCCTAAATTCACACATTTATTAAAGCTTTAAGGTGAATTACTTCCAAAACAAATAGACTCATTTTATTCATACTTAACAAGTCATAAATTAACTAGTCCATATACTGTGTGTATACTGCTCATATAAACGTACTTTCACACCATGTAGTTGTTACACGGTGCAGTTATTATAAAATGTTACCCTCAGTTTTTAAGTATGTGAACTGTTACAGTTAATTAGAAATAGTTAGAGCATAGCAGATTCAAAACAAAAAAAGTTCACTGTGTCATGAGTAATGTTTTGTGTTAGTGGTGCCTCGTATCTGTAAAATGTGCTGACTCATTACTGATGATATCTAATCAGGTCCATCTAATAAATAAATAAATGAGTACATGTGAAATAATTTAGCTTTTACCATAGATGTTTGAAAATGTTTTAGTTTCTAAAATGTAGTGTTGTATAAAGTACCACACAGTGATACTTGGGTAAAAGTATTTCACCATAAAATTACTTTGGTAAAAGTTAAAGTCTCCTCTAAGATTACTTGAGTGAAAGTCTTAAAGTATCAGATATTTTTTTACTTGTAAATTTCTGACATAAAATGTACTTAAGTATTAAAAGTAAAAGTACTGAGTAAAAGTGAGCGGTTTAATTTTCCAAAATGACGTTTATTGGCTGAAATGACTATAATGTCTTTAATTTTAATGTTAAAAAATTTAGGATACTCTAGTCGCCCTGTTTCATATCCACCACATACATCTTCCTACTAGGCTGTATCTCTGTTATGTCCTGTTGGATGTGACATATTGTGTCTGAATATTTTTTAACAAGAACAAGCTGGAATGAGAACAAGCCTTAAAGCAATAGGACTAACGACTTTTTACTTCTTGCCTTTTTTTTAAATGTAAGGAGTAGAAAGTACAGATAATTGTGTGAAAATGTAATGAGTAGAAGTAAAAAGTAGGCTGAAAAATAATTACTCAAGTAAAGTACAGAAAACCAAACATTCTACTTAAGTACAGTAACAATTTAGTAATTTTAGCAGAGTTACTGTAGAACTCTGCTAAAATGTCAAAGCAATTCTCTTTTGACAAGTAAGTCAGAAGAATCATGTTGGTTTGGGACCGTCTGCTGAGAGCTGGGGAGGAAGTGAGGTTTCTCCATAGTTAATTCATGAGTAATTAAGCATGAATAAACCATGAGTATGTTGGTTTTTGAAAGCGATTAGCCTTTATGAGTAAAGCATTAATAAATGTGCCAATGTATGGCTTATCAAGTATAAATTATCCCTAAATAATGATGTTCTCAATCATTTATTGATGATTACGTAAGGCTAAATACGTTGTAGTTATCATTAACCCAAAATGTGACAAGTATTTTTTGTTCACTGAAAAACTTGAAAATAATGAGTTAGGAGGTGATGAGATGTAAAAAATGATCCATAATCTTTAAAATCACTCATCTGAGGTGCTGAAATAGAGAGAAAAATGACACCGGATGCTCTTGCCATCACTTTCCATGTAAGTCACTGATCCCTACCGCAAACAGAAAGCAATTCAGAGCAGTCTGAAGCAGTTCAAACCAGCTCCAGGTTTAGTCATGTGGCGACTAACAGACATGTGACTTTCAAATACCCCCAGCATGCCCTCACAGGGATTTCTGCAACACTGCAACATTTTTAAGACTGAATTCTGAGAAACCTTAAATCCGCTGAAACATCAATCCAGCTCACACCTTCTGAGCGGTACCTGTGCTTCTGTAGAGCGGTAGTATATCAGATTTTCTGTTTTAAAATGAAAACAAACCAACAAATTATTTCAGTTTTATTTCTGATATAAAAAGATGTATATATTTTTTGTATAATGTCAATGGAAAAAGGTAAACACCATTAGCTATGCGTCACTGCTCTCCACTTCCCTTTGGCTTCCCCCTCTCCGAGGAACTCCTCCTGCTTTAATCTTCTATGACTCATATGTGGTAAACACATCATCTTGAAGATTTTTCTTTCCTTTTTGTGTGTATTTATGACATAAGAGCGATAGAAATAAAACATTTAATGATGTAAATGTGATGTTTGTTTAACAATCAAAGCAATAAAAACAGAAGGATTTAGCTGTCGATAAATTGGGTATGGAAAGAAAGATAAAGTAATTATTTTTAGTGCAGCTAAGGTTTGATTAATTTTTTTTTACCTCTACAACAAGTGTCCCTAAATTTCTGTCAACAAATTGTTAAAATTGATTCCATGTTTTAGACATTATGAAGCTAAGACAAACATAAAAGGACATGCAGCATTAACCATTAACTGCTTCATTAAATTTAGATGTTTCCATCAACCACAGATTTTCCTTTCCTTTAACAGAGCGGGCTGAAAAATGTTTAAAAGATATGTGGGGTAAATGTTTTTGTAAATGAAATATATAGTTTAGGTTGCTTTGGACACAAGTAGCTTGAAAAGAAAATATTTAACTTTTATTTTGAAAAACAAAACAAGAAAAACACCTATCTTTTATAATGAATTTCAATTATAAGCTCTCTTAAAAAACATTCAAATCAATCCAAATTTTCAAATAACAGTGAACCAATGCGTTTTTCTTTTTTAAATCGAAAACTATCTCTGACTTTACTTGTGTTCTTTGTAAGTTCAACTCTGAGCTTCTGCTTATCTGTGTTTTTCTCACTCTTATCTCTCATAACCCACAGTGATAAGCTTCAATTTTTACTTCAGAAATGAAACGTTCTTCTAAAAAACATCTATTTTTGGTGGCAGTTTCTTTACATAAGGATGCTTGCTTAATAGTTTCAGATTGACTGACTAATACAAGAACTTAACATGTAATGAATGTTCGAAACAGAAAACTAAAGTCAGTCATTTTACTTTTTTTCAGCAAGAGCTACCACATCACTCACCACCAATAAGGTGGCAGTTGTTTAAACTTAAATGTGGAAGAAGAGACCACCGAATGTCAGCACATCTAACCCAAGAACACCTCGATCAGCCGCAGATTCTGAACAGCAAGGTGCTGCTTTCCTGAATGTTCTTCCCTCAATGTTTTGCGCTTGTCCTGCAAAATCCTTCCTGTGGAGAGAAGTTCAATGAGATTCCCTACAGAGGCAAAACAAGTAGTTTTATTTTCACCACATGGTTAGAATAAAAAGTCAGCTTAGTTCAAGACTGTTGCCATTGCAATCAACTTTACAGTAGCTGAGGTAAATTTTAGTGAGGTCATACTGAGTTATTCCTCTGATCTCATCCCTCATGACACGTGTCAAACTCAAGGCCTACGGGCCAAATCTGGCCCTTGTTACCATTTTACCTGGCCCCAAAGGTAATACTTTAAATGTGAAACATGATTTCTTTTCCTTTTTTTCTAACTGGATTAAATTTACTCTTCTCATGACAGCTGGCCCGCTTTTAAGCTTTTTCTTATTTTAAAGTCAAACAATTAGATTTTAAGTGAGAGTTTATATATATATATATAACAAATTTACTGGATTGTGCTTAAAAGCATCTCAGAGAAATAATAAGTGAAACAGTTTTTGGTAGAAGGAACACAAAAGAAATGAATGCTAATGTCTTTCTAAATGTAACTTTTTTTCTTTATTCGTTTGGTTATGGATGTTCTAAAATTTTTTACATAAACCATAACTTGGAAAAGTTTTTTGTAGTTTTATAAGAACAATTTTTTTCTGGAATATTTTTTAATAAATACTGACATTGGCCCATGTCTTGAACCAAGTGTTGAATTTTACCCGCTTTGTGTAACTGGGTTTGACACCCCTATGATCTCAGAATGTCACATTTACTCAGGATAAAAAGTTTTTGTTCAGCAGTGACTGATCTATGTGGATAACTCTTCAATCATGAGTAATAAAGGTTCCTTAAGCAACATTCTTATTATATTTTATATGTACTAAAAAGGTGACAAAAACGGCAAAACGTCTGGCAAACATCCAAGATGTCTCACCGTCTGATCATTCAAGACACCTTGTACTAACGTGGGAAAAAAGCCAATCAAGTGTCATATCATAGATGTGACCTCCTATTAGTCACCCGACGTTTGAAACACCACTGACACCAAAAGTTGAATCTGACAACAGGTGTCAGGCTTTCTTAACAGATGACATCATGACGCTGGATGTCTGGGAGGTGTGTGCGCACGCACGAGGAAGATTCTTTTGCAAAGTTATATTTCACAAGATAAACATCGAACGAGATGACTCATATTTTTAGAGATCAGAGTGTGTATTTGTACAATTAAATCAGGTCTTGAGTCAGGAAGGGTTATTGATGTGAAACAATTGACAAATATGTCCTTTGAGGGTTTTTTTTTTGAGACTACCCTTGCAGAAAGGAGCAGCTGAAAGAAAAACAACAGCATATATGGAAGGACAAATCCTTCTGTTGTTTACTGATAAGGTTTAAGAGCCTTTTTAGTAGAAAATTACCTCATTTACTTTAAGTTAAAAGCGATAAACTAGCAAAAATTTGTTGAAAAGTATTCACTTAAACTATTCCAGGTAAAGTCCTGATTTATTAATGTTTTTCGTGTTTCGTGCCAACGCCAGGTTCAGGAAGTATGTGGTTAGTTTACACCCCTGGGTTTAAAGGTTAGTTAAGAACAGTTAAAGCTGGACAAAAAGTACATATATGAACACATAGCTTAAATCTTTCTTTACAGGCACAACCCACATTTGAAATTTAAACTATCTGCTGTCTGAAATGTAAACACAGCTGGCTGAATTGTTAGTTCGGCGCAGAGATTCTTGGCTTTCTTTCAGTGACTTACACAAGAAGAGTGAACGTTCTCGTCTCATCTGTGACTACACCCTTAGTTTCTGGTGGGAGTTTTAGTCTCTGTATATTTACAGAACACACACACACACAGACACACACAGACAAGCGTGCACACACAACAACAAAAGACGTCACTTTTGTTGGTCTGCTGGCCTCATACCTGAGAAAATCTGTGAAGAATCAGTCTTGTTGCAAGTTTTTTATGGAAGCTTATGTTATGGTTCTGATGGGACAATGAAGTCTGTACACACAGCTACTTCCTGTTGCATTACTTTGTTCAATAAAATGCTATAAATGTGTGTTCCCCAAATGCTGCACTACTTACATAAAAACATTTTTAACTACCCTGAAATCAACACTTTCTTTCATTTACTTTTTGTCTTTTGAGTAAATTTAATAGCCCCTCCAGACAGAGGGTCTGGACTCTTGGCTATTGAGAAATGATTGCTTGCTGGAGGCGTGGACTGTGTTGAAGTTTAAAAACATTAAATCTGATTTTACCCAATCGCTAGCATTGGGCCGTGGTGTATGCAGTGCGCCAGCTCGATTGTGAAGGAAGCTACGCTAAGAAGCTAACTGGAAATTGAGTGTGTTGTAAACAACCATCCCATAACTGAGAGAAGAGATGTACTGATGTGAAAGAGATGACTGTAAATGAGTGCTGCAGGCTTTGCAAGACAAATTAACTTTATGTTGGAGGCCTTGTCAACACGGACACGGAGCGGCTTCAATCACTTCCTCAGCTGCCACTGCTAAACTACTGACTAAAAAAAAAAATCAGCGTCATTGGTCAAACCTCCTCCTTCTGTTCACTGAATCGTCCTGTTGAAATTCTACCTGAGAAATTCAAGTCAATGGGAGAAAGCCCAGACAGAGCAGAGAATGGAGATTAGATTAGATTAGAATTAAGCAGAATTGTGTAGGAAGGCAGTGGCTATAAATTTAATAATGATGCAGTATTTTGAAGAATGGATATATATATTTTTTTTCCTATTTTCGTATTTTTTTATTTTTATTGAACGCAACACATTACAAATAAAATTTCAGCAAATAAAATTAAAGCAATACAACAACAAAAATAAACATAGGCATCATATCAGTATACCTTCATTCAACAATATGCTAATAATAATATTACATCTAATAGTATTGTTAGGGTGTGGGCAGAGTCAAAACCTTTCTGGCTTAAAAATGACCAGGGCAGCAGAAAAAAATAGAGAAAAAAAAATCAGTTATGATCTGAGTTGCAGAGCTCTGTTTCTTTTTATATGTTTCTTCAAAGACACGTTTCTTACATTTTCACAGCAGGACATGGTTTTCACTTTCTTCAACCACCTACGAGAAAAATAGTGTCCTCCCTGTTTTAAACCACCCCACTTTTAAAACATTAGTCATGTCTAATGAGGAAGGGCTGAGACATTTACATTTTCTACATTTACTATAAATTAAACAAACACTTAACTAATTTAAATCTCTAGAGAAAAACAAACTTTTACACATTTACATTTAACTTTAATTTAAAACTAAACAACAATTTATACCTAACCAAAACCCAAAACATCCCTCCTCCTTGTGGATTTTCCCAATGAAGCTGATTGAAAGAGACAATGAGAATTTTAGCTATCAGGAGAGACTCAGAGTAGACCCGATGCTCCTCAGGCATCTGATGCCTCCTGGACGCCTCTCTTTAAGTATGGACTAAAATGTTAAAGAAATTTGAATCTTTCTCCGTCAACCAGTAAGATAAATACAAGACATGATGGCTAAAAATACTGTAAGTCTTGTCTCTAAACTGTTCATCAAAAGAACTTTTCAACAAAACGTGAACTCAAATAAAAGGTTTCTGTTTAGTTGCTCAAGCCTTGTTGTTGTGCTGTTAGTCAAGCCTTGTTTTTAATCTTGATTAAAAATGAAACACATTTTTAAGTAGGGCACAAACTGGGAATCCCCTTTCCTTTTAGTGTGTAAACTGACAAGTTAGCAATGATTGTGTTTACTTAAGAAATTAGATCATCTTTTACAAAGTATGCTGTGTAAAAAAAAAAAAAAAAAAAACACTGGAAAGAAAGTAAAATGCCTCAAGTTTTCAGCTGTCAGGTTTCAGTCATTATCAGCTAAAGTGGAAGTGAGAAAAAACAAACAGATAAGCCGAAATCTTTCTAACGTCTCTGGTATGTTGTCATCTAAAGCGTCTGTTTCTTTAGGCCCATAGATGGTCTTCTTGTATAACGTACACCAGTGATGTGTATATCCAGATGAGTAACCAGGTGACAGTGTTCCTGTGACATAATCCCTAATAGTTTGACAGCTGTTTTGTCTTTTCTTATCCTAATTTGTAGTTTTGTGGAAAGAGGCAGACTTGTAGTCAAGACATAGTTTACATAAATGTTCAAGAAACTAGATTAAATGCAGTAAAGGTAACCGTGCATGAGAAGGCCATAGCAGGGATGTTAAAATGGTATGTATTGCTCAGCAGTTTGGCAGTCACTATGCAAAGTGTCAGGTGAAAAATGTGTTTGATCACAAGTGGAAACAATTCAGTAAGGAATTTGTTTTCGTCGAAAGTCACACAACGTTATTGGCGATGAGCTTCAGACTTTGGCATGAGCGAAGCAAAGCAAAGCCCGATTTCTGCTTCTTGTTTCCTGCCTGTGTTGGTTTTATTTCTTTTCCAGCACGTCGACATTTTGCTAACAGAAGTGAGACCCGTTTGACCCGTGGGAAATGGGCAGGGTGACACATCCAAAGGTGCGCAAAAAGATAAAATGAGTATTAATCATTAGATCTCTTCCTTTTCGGTACACACTACTCCATTGTTCTCTGTAATTCCTTTTTCCGTGTTTTTACTTCCAGTTCTATGGAATTTTGTTGCTTCAACGTGTATCTTTTTTTTTTCTTTCTGAGAAACCATTTAAAATTAAAAATGTTCCCTATCAAATATCCCCCTGACTAAAAACTTTCTAAGCTTTTTCAAAAAGAGTGGCTTGGGCCTTTAATTTTTTTACATCAGAAAATGCTATTAAATGATTAAATTTTGTTGCCATCTGCCAGTAAAACACTTGGCGTTTAAACAGTGCTCTCTAAACAGGTGTTTAGAGGGAGGGCACTGTTTAAACTCTCCTTTAAAAGGCAGCACACCTTCATTAATTAAGTAGCTCATAATTACAAGATTATTTTTGATTTTAATTACCACGTTTACATATTTAAACTTTTTTTCAAATGACCAAGCCTGATGAACGAATAAACAAAAGTATGTTGTGAATGAGCACCTAGATGTGGAATTTCTCTCATCAACTTATCATCTGCCTGGGGGATTTTTCCTTATTCTGCCACTGTGACCTAAACTGTAGTGCGTTTGTGAAAGCACGAATGAAATGTTAATGTGAATGTGTCGAGACTGAAGTGAAACCTGCATCATTTAAAAAGTATGACATGACAGCAGGATGGCACATTTTACCTGAGGCTGTGGAGTTGTCATCGTGTTGGAGAGTCAACTTACAATGTTTGGACATTTTTAGAAAATCATTTCGAAACTATTTTGACTTTTGGTAATCACTGCTTGTTGCTCAAGGACAAAGGGTAGAAATGTTTGTATGTTTGTTTGGGCAACTTCCAGAAAATATTTATTGTATCCACCTCTCTAACAAAGTAACTTCTGGAGACGATCTGATTCATGATGGTTGCCACAGCTGATCAGTCTTTGCCAACAAAATAAGAGTACAACTCTGTCTGTGTCTCAATTCATGGGATTGTTGGCCAGTTACGTCACTGTGTCACGCCATAGGCTGTCCCAATTCACGGGCGTCTACTCATTCGGCTCACAACACCCTGAAAACATATAGGCTGCATGTGAACATCCTGGTTGAGAATATCCCCGAATTCATTGCATCGTCAGCAAACTAAAGAGTAAAACAAGGATGGTGGAGTTATTATTCATTTTTTTATGGTGGAGTTTGAAAATTTATCATGGACCGAAGAATTCTTTTTATGTTTTGCCACCTAGCCGATGAAGTTTTTGCTGCAATGAGACGTTAAATAAAATGCAATTACAAACTGATACTAGAGCTAAACCCAAATAATTTTTTTTATTTATTTACGTGTAACATTTTTTGTATTTTTGGTATTTTTTTTGTGTGACACTGAATTTTGTGAAGTTATACCTCCTGTGAAAAGACGTGAATACTGGTGTAAATTATATTTTATTATTATTTTTAAGTTTATTCATTTTATTTCATTTAAAAACTAATCAAATTTTACATACAAAAAATACAAATCAAAAATAAAATGAAAGGCAGCAGAAAGAAAAAAAATCTTATAATATCTGCCCCTGACAATTTGATATTTCTCGATATTACAATGTCTGTCACGATACAGTTTTCGATTCAGTTCCATTTAATTCACAAGTCTGTGATCAATATAATGCAACATCCTATGACCGTCTAACATAATGACTATGTTAGATGGGCATATGATATAAATCCACATCGATCATATTATGATGATATAGATCGGTTATTTTTTTGCTTTGATACATTTGAATCGTTAACCATTAAATCAATATATCGATATGGATTGATGTATTGTTACACCCTAGTGAATACATGTTCCAACTGTAGGCATGTGATGTAAAACGTATCACTATGGTAATGGGGTAAGGCATGGTCACGCAAACATACATCCTCTGAAGACTAGACCATCTCATTTCGCAGCCTAACAGGACTGCGTAGGGTGTGGCCTCCGTGGGCATCGGTCTACGCAGTCTATGTGGGCTGCAATCCCTGACCTGAAACACAGCTTCTGTTGGATTTACATTGCCGGAAGTATTGGCTCACCTGCCTTGACTCACATATGAGCTTAAGTGACGTCCCATTCCTAATCCATATGGTTCAATATGACGTTTGTCCACCCTTCGAAGCTAGAACAGCTTCAACTCTTCTGGGAAGGTTCTCCACAAGGTTTAGGAGTGTTTATGTGGATTTTTGATGATTCTTCCAGAATTTGTCGGGTCACATACTGATGTTGAACAAGAAGGCCTGGCTCTCTGCCTCCGTTTTAATTCATCCCAAAGTTTTTGTATTGGGCTGAGGCCAGGACTCTGTGCAGGCCAGTCAAGTTCATCCACACCAGACTCTGCATACATGTCTTTATGGACCTTGCTTTGTGCACTGGTGCACAGTCATTTGGATGGGTGAGCAAATACGTTTGGCAACATAGTGTATTTATGGTAGCTAAAGTTTGTTGTTGTGGTAGTTGAGAGTTGTCCTCAATACACCGTCCCAGTGTGAACGTGTTTTGCAAATTCTTGCAATAATTTTTTCAAGATTTGATCAAAATTCTAGGTCTTTTATTAATTTAGGCGTTGATGTGCAAATTCAATCGTATACAACACAGGTTTACGCAAGCTGAGTCGTGGGTGGAAAAAAAACTTCCTAAAGTGGATGACATCAACTTCCAGCTAGCCTCAGTGATGCCACCTGCGAGGTGTCACGTAACTCTGGTCTCAGCCTCAGTCTCCACATCAGTTCCGGTTCCAGAGCAGTCAGGGGAGAAGGCAGACTGATCTTCTGCTGCACCAGCGCCCAGAGTCTGCTCATGCTCATTACATCCACACAAAGCAAGATGTGTTTTCCTGCTCGGCCTCATGGATTAGGATCTGGGCACGCCGCACGCTGGTGCACAATCGAATAGCAACAGGCGTGCTGTAATCGTCTCGCTCTGGCATCTGACAGTAAGGAATTACCAGCTACCACATGAAGTCTCTCACACAATCAAGTTATTTTCATTCTCCACTGGGTCAAGTTCCTTTACTGGCACAGCTTATCCCATTGAAGAGCAGAACAATGATGACGTTACGGAGAAGTAACTGTTTTTATGGATCAGTTGAGATGAAAACTGATGGCACATGATTTAATTAATACAATGTTTGGAGCCCTGTGTGTGGGTGTTATCGGTGGGACAGTGGAAGTTGAGAGAGTAAAAAAAAAGTGAACTCTTTGTCTGTGGTAAGAAAACGACGATGTCTGGCCGCTCTAACTCGCTTGTTCTGTGCTGTTAGTCACGTCTTCATTCTTTTCATCATGTTGGTTTTGGATGGGGTACCTTCATCCCCAGAAACACTGCCAGCTCATTCTGCTGAGGCATGGCTTACTGTACGAAAACGTCACACCTCATATACAGTTAAGCAGTCATTTTATCCTAAAAGATATTTTCCCAGCAGCAATGACGGTTGGAAAGTTTTTGGGTCGTTCATAATGCATCCATTTTTAAGCCGTACTCCTATTTTCCATTTAAGAGCAATAAAAGTCTGTTTAAATTTAGAAGTGAATAAACACCACACAGTATATGCATATAAAAGCCACCCAGCTTGCCCTATTTGTTTTCACTTGGCATTGTTGCACTTCTGGTCCTCAACCAGAGTTCTAGGCTCTTCTGGACAGAGATCTCTGAGGTTGTTGCAGGGATCTTTTGGACCACTCTTTCCGTTTGGGGTTCACAGCAGTAGCCATGTTTCCATCCAATTGTAAAGCAAGTTTTGAACAAACTTTTAAATGATGCAAAAAATAAATGAAATGTGAATGATGCGTTTTCATCTACTGGTTTAGATCAAATCAACCACAAAGCGTAATTTCATCAGACGTTGACTTTGCACATGGCTGTAGTAAACAGGAAGTAGAGTTTGCAAACTAACAGGGACCACACATCTCGGGACAATGGAGAGAACCTTACAGGAATGTGTTGCTATCGGGCAAGTTGTAATAGTTCTGTTTCTGTTATTTTCATGGATGAGACTGAGGCATGCGTTGGTCTCTTTGTACCGGTTGTTGCTTCCAGCCATGTTTTTGCATGTTATGGGAATATAACGGAAGACACAGACAGTGGAAGCAGCGGATCTATAATGTGAGGTAAATCTTTAGCTAAGTCAGAACTTATTTAGCAAATGTTTTTCCATCTCCCCTTTTGCTCATTAACTTTGTATCATCCAAAAACCAACTCAAGCCAGTGTAAAAATCTTTTTGCGAAGCTGAAGGCCTTTTTTTGGATTTTGCCATTTCCATCAACCTTTCCTATTGCGATAATTCAAAATATGCATAAATAAACATTGATGGAAACACAACTACCAAGTGTTTCGATCACCACTGACACCACTGAGGCCTTGACTCGCCACGACTCCTCTGTTTCCTCTTTTAGCCCTTGGTATTTCTCAAGCATTGCTCCGTCACTCTGATGTTACAGTTGCTTGGGATTGCTGCAACTATTACCACAACCTTCTTCTGTAGCTTGTTGACCACCGATATGTTTAGCTAGTTAGCCGTCAACTGCTTAATATCTTGTACATAGCAGGGAGATGTTAAGTCAGGTAATTTTGGTGCAGGAAGATGAGTTCAGGATCTGAGTCACAGCCTTCAAGCATCCTTAGTTAAGCAAAAGACATAGAAATGAAGCCATGGACGTTAACAAGGTTCACATCAGATATTGGGGAAGCAGGACATTCAAAAGAAGGAACCTGCCTTTTAATTATTAATCTTTATTACTTCATTAAGCTCCACCTGGGACATTTATTTATTGCAGCAAAACAATCTGACAAGTAAAACTCAAAAGGTGCCATCAGAGATTTAAACTATGCAAAATTTGATCAAATTTGTGCAGAGGAGGCAGATTTTGTCGCAGATAATGATGATCCATGGCACAAAAGATTTCCTGTAGTGGCTGCTCCAAGAGTAGCATTTTGTGAGAAATGATTCTCTGCTGTTTACGCGGTGAGGTGGAGAGAATGTTCATAATTGTCCTTTATTTGTATTTTATTTGACATACTTTTCTCCATAACCTTTTTAAGTTGCTCCATTCTGCAGCCAATAATGGAGCCAGCTTTCACTAAGGTCACATAGTGTTTTAATGTCTTTGGCTCCAGAGCTGCTAACATTAAAGGATTGAGTTTCTCTTTAAAAAAATAATAATAAAAAGGCCCATCCCCTTTTTGCTTACAGTTTCGGTGAGAGGCCTCCAGTCCAATCAGTTATTAATCGAAACTCTCAGATACTGATAACCCTCCACCTCCACCACATCCTCTTAATTTTTTAGTGGTTAGAAAGCTACTTATACCCCCAACACTTTGAGTAAATTCATTCTTTGGATGATCAATATGCTTAAATCCAAAGGACATTAATCGAAACACCTGAACTGGTTTTGCTCACTGTTAATCTGGCACAGAAATATTCTTCCACTTGACAAGAATCGACATGTTCCATCTACTCTGTGGAAAAAAGAAACCTCTTCAGCTACCCAAAAATGCAAACGTGGTTTGCATAAATTAGCAACCAAAGTGGTTGGTTGGGTCTACTTTTTCTTCCACCTAAGCACACAAGCACAATCACTCAGTCTGTAGATGTTATATGTTCATTATTTTCATGTTAATATGTTCCTTTAATGTAAATTAAGACACAAGTTTTCATTTTACAGTAGCTCTTGATAATTAAACAATCATTTATTTTAATGGTTTTGTCATTTTACTTATTTTTTATTGTTCAAAACACCATTTTTCTGTAATTGTGTCCTGTGTTTGATTTTTCTATTAGCTCAACCAATAAATGAAGACACTACATCAATATACTTATAAGATTAAAATTAATAAATAAATTACTCTGATGTCTTGTAATATTTATGTATTTTTTGAAATATGGTACTATCAGCATCAAATCAGTTTTTCAGAGTTTTAGTTTTAGAGTTTTTAGACTCAGAAAGGAATCGTCACCACTATATTTTAATAATAATTACATGCATTCGGTTTAAATTCAATTCAGTTTATTTAAAAAATACTTTATTGATCCCAAAGTGAAATTAGAGATGACAAATGACAATGGTAGTATATTTTAACGCCATTTGGAGTAGGGTCACACTGAAACAAGGTGGAGAAACAAAGAATTGTCATATTTGAGTTAGTTTTGTTTAGATACTGTAAAATATCAGTTGGTCATTTGTTCTTGTTATTTGCACTTTCAGAACTGTAGATATCAATAAACGTGATGATTTTTCCTATAACGTTTAAAAGTAACCAAAAATAGCTAGGAAAGAAAGATAGACAGGATATTGTTTGCTTACTGTTCTTTCCGATAAAACTGACTTTATCTTGTGGTCTTTGGGAGATTTATGTCTGATAGTAAAACCAATATGTCAGTCACCAAAAACATGTGTGTGAATTGTGCTTTATGTGGTTTTCAATGTTTGAGCGAAATGACTAAAACTGTTATTTCTCAACTTGAGATAATCTTAATTTAACATGAAAGGCAATGAACGTAAGCATTTCTTCAAGAGCTGCCAGACCTATAATTTTGTGACTGATTTAAAGGCTGGTGTGACAAATTATACGTTGAAACAATTACTTTATTAACATACTCTGAGTGTTTGCACTTGGTTCAGATTTAAATTAGACTAAAATGAAGCAGGGAAAAATGACTTTTTGTTCAGGAACCAAAGCCGGACAAACAGGTGATAAAAGAACACAGTCAAATCCATCAAATGCAAAAAAAAAACATAGCTTTATTTTAGAGAAACGGCTCATTTCCTGCCAGCATTTACTGAATTCAAACATGGAAGTCAGTAGATTATCAGCCAACAAATGTAATGCTTATTTGATCACACTGCATAGCTCTTACAGTACAGCAAGTTATTCAGAACTCTGCAGCTAAGACAGCAACTAACATTGAAAAATGTACTTTATCAGTAGTCACACACTAAAAAAAAGACAATAACAGTAAAACAATACTGAAAAAGGAATGCAGTTCATTGTAGGCTAAATCAGATGAAAATGTCAGTCATTGTGTCCTTTTAACTGTTTAGTTGTTACTCTGTAAAACTTTCATTTGAAGGGCTGCCCATCCCTTCTGTGTGCACATACAGAACTTTAATGGACAAAAAAAAAACTAAAGTAAAAAAAAAAAATGGAAATGCAGTTTTTAATTTCTGGAATAGTTAACGTCAGCAAGTAAACATCAAGTATCTAGATGTAGAGATGGATTTCATTACAAGAACAATAAATTAAGTTTCACAATAAATAGACAAAATAGTTTTTCCTTAATAATTATTGACAATTCTAAAAATATGCACAGTAAAAATCTGTTCAAATCTTTTTTTTTCACTTCCTATTTCATAAATAAAAAATATATAAATACAAAATAAATAAATAAATAAATATTTATTAAAACCTAATCTTTTGAATAGAACTACTACAGCTCGGATGTCCTTTCTTTCAAAATAATGGTGGGATTGATGTCGCTGTGGCCCGAGTGCGAGGTGCTCGAGTTGATGACGGCGGGCACGGGCTCCTTGACGTCGGGCACGTAGAAGGACGCCATCGGGCAGGGCCCCTTCACGTTGTTGCAGACGAGCCTCTGCAGGGAGGCGGTGTTGACGATGTCGAAGCCCACGCTGCCTCCAAAGGTGCTGGGCTTCCAGTACTCCGGGGAGCAGATGGGATTCCCCATCAGGCCCTTGAGGGAGAAAGGAGCCCCCATCTCCACCATGGTCTCCCCGAAGATGGCGTTGGGCCGGGGCTTCTCCACCAGCAGGCCCGGGTAGAGCTCCACGGCATCCACGTGGCCGTACATCTCCTCCAGCAGCGCGGCCATTTCTTTCTCCCCTGAAGCAACAAACAGAAACGGTTTTAGTCAGCGCTTCAGCTCGTCTCACAGACTCAGCCACAAAGTTAACCTAAATATTTCCTGTGTTTCGATCGGCTTGCATCAATCAAACCTTCAGCCAGCTTCCTTCTACCTCTCTTAAGGCATGTAAAAGTTTTAGCGGTTAAAGCTAATTTTTATTTCACAATTGTATCCTTCTGAGGCTCTGAAGCAGGAAGTGTCGAGTGTGTTTACATCCTGCTCGTTGTGATGACAATCTGCTTACATTACATCAAGATAAAACGAGCGTCGGGCTTTTAGAGTCATGGAAACAAATACCCAGCTTTTAAAGCAGCTGCTGTATAAGTTCAAACGTTAATAATAAGTAAACTATTGCACGAGTTGTTAGTGCTTAGCATGTTTAACAATAACTAGTAAATTGATGGTGTGAGGTGACGTTAATTATAGCTTCTTTACAAATCTTCTTACGTCATCTTTTCCACCTACAAGCATAAGGTTTTGTAATTGATTTATCTCACCTGTCAAGTCCTCAAAGGAGCTGTAGGGTTTCATGGAGAACCTTTTCCTGTAAGCGTTAAGGGACTGGTAACGCATTTGCCTGCTGTGTTCAATGGATTTAATGGCCACGTACAAGATGGGTCCCGGCACATTACGACCCCCGGCAACCTGCGGGAGAAAATTAAAGCGTGAGCCTCGAAAGCCTTTAAAGCCATGGCTTCCGTTGCGAATTAAGTGTTGCTGCAATGGGGCGAGCAGTTCTTACCCGTCCCGCAATCTGCTTGGTGAATGAGTCCACCAGGCTGTTGATGCCGTGCTCAGTCATCACCGTGGTGTTGAAGACAAACTGCTTGTAGCTGTAATCCTTCCCGTCGATTTGGAAACTGTCAGGCATCAGCGGGTGCCAGTGGTAGAGCGTGTTGAACTCGGACGCGATGCGGTTTTGGTACTGGAAGCGCTGGCTGAAGAGCAGCTCGGGGTCAAACTTGAGCTTGAAGTGGTAGCCGCTCAGGTGCTGCACGTAATCCTCGATCACAATCTTGATGGTCTCACCTGCGGGGACGAGTGACGAAATGTTTCACTTTGTATGAAAGACGCAGTTTTCTTCATTTGCAAAATAAAAGACAAACAAAGAAAAACAAATGTTTCCTTTTTTCTGCTGCCAAACAGAAACTGTAAAAACCTGTTCTTGTTTTTCTGAAAGCAACAGTGCATTCTGGTTGTGCCAAAATAAAAAAAGCACCACTTCCTTTATTCAAAACTTCCATATAAACACAATGTCCTCACTCTTTACTTCCCCAACCGCAATATGGAAGGAAGTGCTTGTAAGTCTATTTCGCAGAAACTTACCAATCAGGATGAGTCGTGACGTTTGGAAGAGTCTTTCGTCGTCCCAGTCTGGGTGAACTTCCTTCAGCACGTCACAGACTCGGTTGTGTTCGCGGAGCCAGATGGTGGCGTACATCATGAGGCCGGGGACCAGGCCGAACGCCTCGTGGCCAACGGCGAAGCGCTGAGAGTCCGGGACGTGAGGGGGGTAGTGCATTTCGACTCCGACATCCCTAACCAACGGGGGGTACACCTCTCCATTTCTCATCTGTGGAAGTACGCAGCAAAAGAAGAAACTAAGACACCGTTGCACATTTGAAGCACTTATCTACCAGAAATGTCACTTTTTTTCTTCTTCCATACCTCATATTTTAGCTTGCCATCTTTGAAGAGCCTGAGCTTGTGCTGCTTCTCCAGGTTGCCACCGTAGATGTGGCTGAGATCCACCTAAAAACACATAAACCCACATTAATGAGCTTTTTTCCCCCTTTAATTACCAAAAAACATGATCTTTTTAGTTGTATTTTTGCTATACTCACCCCATGACCTTGAGACACGGTAAAAGCAGGTCCATTTTTCATATCGGATTTGAAGAACTGGTGCGTGAAATGCTGCGCGAAGAAAGCAAACATCAAGCTGGTGCCCTGCGGGTCAGGAATAAACTGTCTCCTCGCCAGGAGCTTCTCAGCCAAAACTTTGACGTCAGGCAGCTCCTTTTTACCTGGAAACAACAAGGACAACACTTTAAAAAAAAAAAACATTTCCCATCTTGTGTCTGCTGTATAACTTCAGTGCAAAGAATGTGCAAATGATGCTGTGGTTTAGTTTTCTGCTTGTTGAGACAGGTTCTTCTGGGCTCGCTGAGAATATTTACACTCAGGCATGGATAAAGGAAGCGCTATCTGCCCGCTTCCGGTGATGTAATGGGACCAAAACGTTCTTTACGCAAGATTTTAGAATCTAAAATAACTGGTTCTCCCGAGCCAAAGACAGTGCGCTCACCTACGACTCCCATAGGGGTTGGGCAGTCCTGCGGCACAGGCGGAAGGGTGCGTGTATAGTAGGACAAGTTGGAGTAGGCTTCCCAGCTTTTGTAACCGTAGTCGGCATTGTAAGTTGGAGGACTGTCGATCAAGTGGGATCGAGCTAGGATGGAGAAAAAAAAAAAAGATTAGAAGTCTTTTTTTTTATTATACATAAACACTAATGTTGAAGTAATGATTTAGTGAGTTACAATTAGGTTTCCAAGGCTTTTCATTTTGCCATGAGGAGACTTACATGTCAGCACATATCTCATGATGGCATCCCTGAGAAATGAGATGCTGTTAACAATGTTCCAGAAAGCCTTGAAGTGGGTGAGAATGTAGTGGACGGTGTTGGGCGACGGCTTCAGGGAAACTTTTATCCAGGTGAGGATTTCAGCTGCAGGGCGGGGGGAAAAAAAGGGAAACAAAAGAGAGGGAGGGAGGATTGTTAATATTATTTTACCTGAACAAATCACAGCGAAGAGGAAGAAGAAGTTTTTAGATTTGCTTTTTCTTTACTTACGTGTTGTGCAGTTCTTGCCATGATATCCTGTCCGCGTGCAGTCACACTCATAATCATTAGCTCCCATGGCTGTGCACACACCTCTGTTCTGGCATGGCTCAGAGCAACATGGGTTACCTGAAACAAACAATGTTCGACTTTTTATTAAGAATTCAAAACTGTCTAAAAAAAGTATCTTTAGGGCTGTTTACTTTTAACAAACAACTATAATATCTTAATTTTAAAAATAATGTACATGAATCTAATAACTTTATTTCTTCTTAATAATTTCAAATCGAGACTTACCTCCGCTACAGGCAAGAAAAAAAGCTGCCAATAAAAACGCAGAAAATGTGAGGCTATTCATATTCCCAAATCTCCGATAGATTCGTCTCGTATTCTTCTCTTTTTTTGTCCTTTTTTTGTTGGCCTCACTCCTCTGCTCTTCTGAGAGTCGCTCAAGTCTGAGCGCTTCAGACCTGGCTTGTATTTAAATAGTGTGAGAAGGTGACGTCACGGCAGTATCACCACCCATACGCCCACCTCTTTATGAATGACTGAGAAGTCTGATGAACAAAAAAATGTAATCTTAAGAATGTTAAATATTTTCCACAGTCTGTATTTTCATTTATTTATTGTTTTTTTTTTCAGATTGTGTTATTTTTTTGGCACCAACCTTATGAATGTAACAAAAGTATGAAGGGGAAAACTGAAACATAGAAGAGGTTGATTTAGAGCGAATTTATGAACAATATTCATTATGAAAAATAGTTAAGAGAAGATCGGATAAATGTTGAATCGACACTGTCATTAAGATTATAACTAACTGTTTGTAAACATGCACATATTACCACCGTTGCTGTATTTCACAAATGGCCTTATTTCTAATTATTTTTAGGAAACCACACGAAAAGCTTAAAAGGAAAATTAAATGAACAGAAAGAAATGTAAAGTTATAAAATGATTATGATTTAGCATCTGCATATACGATATAAACTTTTTTTTTGTTAAAGAGTTTCATCCTAATATAATTTATCATGAACGATAATTGATAAGTTTTTTTTTTTATTTTTTATTTTTTTTATTATAAATCATTACTCAAAAAAGAAGCTTTTGACCAAACATGGGTTTAAAACTGCAGGTTGATCCAGCTTGTTATCACCTTTGTGCTGCCTCCTAAGGGGGGAAAAAAAGAAAAGGCTGCTCCGTCAGTGGGCGCATGTGGAGGAAGTTACGCATTTGGAGAGGTGTTCCTCCGCGGAGAAGCGCAGTTTGAGTCAAACTTTTGACAAATTGGATGGACTTTCCACGACCCGCTGGTGCTGGCCACGTTGTGTTTTTCTTTACTTGTTGAACTTTTTTTCCCCCTACATTTGCCGACCACCCTCGCGTTGGGTTCGAGTCGCTGCAGCCGTCCTGTCCTGTACTGCCGGGTGTGCGTTACTGCGCACAGCCGAGCCGAGCCGAGCCGAGAGGCGCTTCCTTCTTTAGCCTCACTCCGGAACGGTGGAACGGGATTGTCGCTCAACATGACACATTTAACAGGCTTTATTAGCTAATGGCGCGCTCCCTTTAAGGTAGGTTGCCGCTTTTCTTCTCTTCTAAACACGAATTGTTGTCCTTTTGTATCAGGGTCCTCAAAACTTTAGGGAATGGTGGTGGGAATGGTGGGAAGCGCGCACCGTGTTCGTGAAACCTCTCTCTTTAGCCACTCAGTGGACAAAGAAACTGAAAACACACTTACGCAGGCAATTATTATTATTCTCTAGTGTAGAAATATCACTATTAACAGTACATTTTTGTCTCTATTTTATATAAAGTTAATGTTTTAATTTATGCGGACTGTATGGACAGTTTTCAGGTTTTAAAGTCTTCACAGTCATTAGACTTTCATAATCAGCTGCAATGCAATAACATCATCACTAGTTGCACATTCATCCCTTTGTCAGGCCTATGCTTTGCTGAAGATCAGGCAAAACCTGTTGGTGGTGTTGAATGACATGTTTCAGTTAAACTGCATTGCTTTTAACTGTAAAAGTTACTCTAGACAAAGAAAATGCATGCATTTCTCACTGCTTTTTTTTCTTGTTTTGTTTTAATTTCTCAGGTGGAAGTGATTTTGCACACGAGGAAGCGTACTGTGTCTATTAAAAGATGCATTCATTGCAGCTGTTTTGCATTGTGGCAGCTAACTTTTCACCCCTTCTTACACTTTGCAGCCTTATATGAAAATTTAGTGCTGGGAGGCCTGAGTTATTTTGGCACTCATTCAGAGCTTGCCCGCCTCTGCATGTGCTTATTGTGCGCTGCAGAACCAGGGCATCGCACACTGAGCTGGCACTTTGGAGAGTTTGGACCCCTCGTTGCAAAGTACGTGATGGGCGCACAGACCCTCTACGTGCTCCCGGTCCTCTCAGAAATGACACGCTTTGATGAGCAGCTGGGAAAAGGGCTGAATGAACTCAACATTCTCACGTCACTCCTGCAAAACGTTTGTGCACAGCCATCATGGAGAGAAATCATTGATGTTGCTAAAAGTATTCAGCTTTTCTTGCCTCTTCTGCAAACACACACACACACACACACACACCCTTTTTTACATTTTACTGCAGGGAACATAACAACACATTTGCTTATTCATAATATGGACATCAAAGGTACACATCCCTTTCCTGGCATTTTATGCATGCAGCACACACACACCCACTTACACACACTTAGAGTTGTCTCCATATCTTTACGAAGACCTCATTTAAACAAAGCATTCCTTACGGCCTTGCTCTAACTTTAATGGACAAAACAAACCCCGTTCCACTAATTCTAATCACAATGTTATTTTACCACAACTCAAAGCCCTCTTTGGACTTTTTTTGGTCCCAAAAATGACAGAGTGTCTTTTTTGGATCTCTGTACAGATAGTAAAAAATAAATACAAAAATGCACGTAACAGTTGTTTATTTTTTCTTTATTTTTTTGCTTGGTTGGTCATCTTATCATGACTAGTGGCTCAGCACACTTCCTCTTCGCCCTGCCAAGATGCAAAAGGCTGTACTGATAACAGTACTTCTAAAACAAACATGTTTTTTTCTCTTACTAAACCCACACAGGGTTTATGCAGGGTCTTAAAAAGTCTAAAAAAAGTCTAAAATTTGAAAATCTAAATTTTAGGCCTAAGAAAGTCTTTTTTCATCCAAGGTCTTAAATTTAATTTTGTCAAGTCTTGATTTTTTTTACTTTTGATCATTCCTGAGAAGCGTTGGCTGCATAATAAACAGAGTAAAGAGCTGTAATCAGAGGTTGACGTGATCTCTCTTTATGAAGTGCTAAGTTTGCTCACAATCTTGGTATGTGGTTAAACTACTAATCCCGTGATAACTGCAGGCAAAAAATGGTTCAGTTTACTTCTATGTTTTTGACCTTTTTGCCACTACGACCCCCCAAATACGGCGGCTTATTCATCCACCTAAAAAACAAAGAAGTTCATGTCCACTGCTTGTGGTTTAAAGATGGAAAGTGTGTTTTCAGTGGGACTTTGCTGATATCAGTGATTTTTACACGCAGTTGGAAGCGGTCCACAGCAGTCAATATGAATGTCTCGTAGATATGATCGTTTCATTAAAATAATATAGCGTTCTTGGTTTAAAATTATGTTAACATTTCTGGGACTAGGGCTGCACGATATTAGGGAAACCTGTGATGTGCGATAACACTGCTTAATATTGCAATGACGATATGACTTGTGATGAACGAACAAATACGCATGTAGTGTTTATATCTTTCTGCTCTGGGTTCAAAGCCAAAAAAACAACCTAAAAAAAGCTAATTATTTCCATTCCA
>JAUBOC010000103.1:5460316-5482710 GCA_032275365.1 Anablepsoides cearensis | reverse complement strand
GTGATTGGCTGATTAGAAATTAAGTGTTAACGAGCAGTTGGACAGGTGTACCTAATAAAGTGGCCGGTGAGTGTACATATACACACAAAATATAGAATAATTAATTCACGAGATATAAAGGATGAATAAACAATGATTATGAAGCCTTTATGTGTAAAGCATCAATAAGTGTGTCAATTCACAGCTTAATAAGTATAAATCATCCTTAATTAATGATGTTTTCAAGGTTAACTAACCCTTTATTAGTGATTAAATAAAGCAAAATAAGGTGTAGTGTTACCAAACTAGGTAAAGCTAGTTTGGTAACACAGCAAATACAGTTTCTGAGAAGATAATAAAACAGGCTTCAGCTGCCCCTCTACCTCACTGGAAACTTGAAAAACAAGAATGCAGCTATTTATTTTCCACTCCTTCCATTCATAAAGGGTTTCCAAAGCCCTCCCCCCAGCCTGCATGACTTGACATTTTTCAGATTTTGTGTTCTCGGTGTACTGTAAAACAAAACTAGGGTAAATTGTGGTTAGGGTTACTTTTTTATATTTTCCAATTCTTATAATGAATGTGATGTGTGCTTATATTAGTCTGGTTTAGTTTTATTTTTATCTACAGCTCTATTGAAGTGAAATGAGGATTAATTAATAAAAACATGACAGATTAAAGTGATATGGTTGGTTGACGTTAAGTATTGTAATCAGGCTTAGACTTGCTGTCATTTCACAAACTTAGATTAAAATAACATTTGAATTTTTTTTCTTTACCGGAAAGCTGCAATACAAAAGCCCCAACTTTTTCTCCCATGCCTTTGAGTAAGCTTCCTTTCCCGCCAGTGCAGTTTGGCGAGACGCCCTTGGGTCTGGCGATAATCTCCAGCCAGGCCAGCCCTCATTCTACCAGAAGCTACAGAGAAATGAGGGATCCAGTTACTGCCCTGAACTGTCAACACCGTGGCTTAACTCCCCTTTTCAGGATGACTGTGGAAAAATTCAGGCTCGATTGATTTAACAGGCTCCTGAGAGCGACCAGTGTTGCACAATAGAAATGATGAAATGGGTGAAAATGTGAAGGCACAAGTTGAGGAAGAGCATGCCGCGAAGACATGATGCAACTAGCTTGGTTTTTCTCTGTGCAGCGGGAAGTTACTCAAGTTGAAAGCGTGAGCAGCACTGAATTAAATTTTGATAAGGGTTGTAGATTTGTAATGATGTGTCTGTGTGGGTCTCTGTCTTATTCCTCCCACCTTGACTGGCACTCTGTGTGTGCTTCGCAGGTGCCAGTGATAGCCATCGCAGGTTCAGGCGGGGGTTTTCGTGCCATGGTGGGCTTCTCTGGAGTCATGAAGGCTCTGTTTGAGTCTGGGGTCCTGGACTGTGCCACATACGTTGCTGGTCTTTCTGGATCCACATGGTCTGTCTTTACTTTTCTCCCTCTTTTTCTTTATGTACTGCCTTTTGATGACGCTCAAAAAGATATTTTATATTCCTACCTTTATTACAAACATACTGCTAAGAGACCATGTTGGGTGGGGGGGATTTTCAGGCACATAGTTAATTTCTTTACCACAATTAACTAGGTTACCTTCAGTTGTTATGAAAATTCTGTTCATATAAAAAATAAATTACAATTTGCATCAGTCTAAACACGTTGATATTGGCCTCCTACCTACCGTTTCCAACACTACCACTTCAGCTTGTTTTCAAGCAATGCTTTGGGGGAGGGTGGGCGGGAGCTTGGCTGCAGACTGAGCTCCAGGGAGGAGTTTTGTGCAAATAGGCGGGGCTTTGTACCTATAAGCGTTTAGGCAGCGTCACGTTTACCACAAGATAATCAAGGATTTTTCAA
Source organism: Anablepsoides cearensis (assembly GCA_032275365.1). Classification (NCBI taxonomy): domain Eukaryota; kingdom Metazoa; phylum Chordata; class Actinopteri; order Cyprinodontiformes; family Rivulidae; genus Anablepsoides; species Anablepsoides cearensis. The sequence goes on along the minus strand of JAUBOC010000103.1, from coordinate 5,480,871 downwards.
ACATGCATGAGTGAGTCAAAGCTCTGGGTATAAGCTTGATGAGGGGATGACTCTATAACATGATATAAAGCTCAAACAAATCAATTTTGCATACCCCCCACCCATTTAAAAAAATGTTTGTTTCCCTCTCTTTTTACTCCCTTTACTTTTATGTCTTCCTCTTGCAAACATTCCTGCTTTCCTCTGATGGTAATAATCTTTAACCACCTTATATATCAAATATTTTGACTTAATCTATTTAACGTCCATTAAAATATTCTGCAAAAACCTTACAAAAAGCAGTCTAATAGAACCCCTTGCTTTTGTCTTTCTTCCTGCAGGTATATGTCCACTCTCTACTCTCACCCTGAATTTCCAAACAAAGGCCCAAAGGACATAAACAGTGAGCTGATGAAGCGAGTTAGTGGTAACCCACTGAGGCTGCTGCTGCCCCAACACATCACCAACTACATCCAGGCCCTGTGGACTAAGAAGGCCTCTGGGCAGCCCGTTACCTTTACCGATATCTTCGGTATGCTCATAGGAGAGACTCTCATACCTGCGGTAGGAGTAACTTTACAGCTGCTGCTTCTAAAATTTACATTAGACACAATATGTTTTGTTCTTTCCTATACTGATTCATGATGCATAAATATGATGTAAGTGTAAAAAATACAAAGAAAAATGCTTTTTTTTTTTTTTTTTTCAGAGGATGGGCATCAAGCTAAGTGGCATCCAGGAGAAAATAAATCAGGCGCAGAGTCCTCTCCCACTCTTCACCTGTTTGCACGTCAAGCCAGATGTTTCAGAGCTCATGTTTGCTGGTAATTCTTGCTGGCGTATATTTATCACACAGCCCATCCTACTCTCTTGTGTTTTTCATATGCAATGAGATACTACAGACCACATGCAAATGAAAAACGCCAGCACATTTCCCTTTTAATGCTGCCCTGTTGCAGCAGGGAGGTTGTGCTGTTAGATGTCGTCTAACTGCAGTGGCAGACACAACGGCACTTCAGCTCAAAATAAAGGAACTGAGCTTTATGTGCGCATGTTTATGGCGGACCCTCTGTTACTTCCGTGCAATACGGCACTTCCTCTTAGCTTGCATGGCCACTAGAAAATCCTCTGTGGTTTATCAGGTCACGCTCAGATATTTAAAGAGGAAATCAAATAAGTCAACGATTAAAACATCCAGGATCTTTGACAGACCTCTTTGCATATTTGTCTGCCTCTAAAGTCAGACTTCAGCGTTACGATTCATCTTTTAGCAAAATTCAAACATTAAATTATTATAAACCACATTAAAATTTATTTGATGTTGAGCTAAAAGTGTACAGATGTTGACATATGTTTCTAAAAAGTGAAAATAATTCTTAATTTAATGGGCGCGGCACAGAATGGGAGTTTTTAATGTAGGTCTGAACAATATCTGACCACTAAAAACTAAAAATATACCTTTGTTGGGAAAATATTGATCAGCTGAATAATAGGAGGTCTGATAGCCGACTGGTTTTAACAGTCTAATGTGTGTTTTGATTAGGGGTGTCCCAATATGAACAATAGAACCAATCAAGGCACTAATGACCTATTGTTTGGCTGATGGTCATATTTTGCATGTGAACAACCTGTTTGTCTACCGTGTGGAGGCAGTGCTCATAAGGCTGAGTTTACCTGAAACTCCTCAGACTGAAGAAGTCTCTTGGAGGAGAGATGAAACATTTCATTAAAGAAGGACCCGTCAGGAGGAGCTTCTTATTTTTTTCTTTTTGATCCCAATATCAGTTCTTCTCAAACCGAGTATTACCTAAGTTTGGGTACTCATAGAGAGTACTGATGCAGAGAACTTAAACATTACACAATGACTTTAAAAACATATTTTATTTAGAGCAAGGTGGCTCTCCTTGGTTATGGGCCTCAAATATACATCATGATAAACAGAGGTGTATAAAGTACATGAAAAAAAATACAAAAAGTAAAATTATCTTAACTGTAAAAGACTTGGTTGTGCCTAGAAATTAATAAGTGAAATTGGTTTTTACCAAGGTGTTGAGGGGATCAATTTTGGTGACCACAGGATCGCATCTCTGCTTTTTGCGGATGATGTGGTCCTATTGGCTTCATCAGATCATGATCTCCAGCTCTCACTGGAGCGGTTCGCAGCCAAGTGAGGGACTATGTTTCTCAGCTGGTCTGGGAACGCGTCGGGATTCCCCCAGAGGAGCTGGTCCAAGTGGCTGGGGAGAGGGAAGTCTGGGTGTCTCTGCTTAGGCTGTTGCTCCTGCGACCCGACCCCGGATAGGTGGAAGAAAATGTATGGATGGGAGAAGTACTTAAGTAAAAGTCATAAAACTGCTCACAATAATTGTGAAAGAAAAAGTACTTTTACACACACCTTAAGAAATGATGTCTTGTATTTACTTAACCAAGTTAAATTAAATTGCTTGACATTTACTCAAAACAACAAATATGATTTTCTTTAAACTTGTATAAATTATTTAAACATGGAACTGGCAAACTTTAAATATGAAAGGTAAACTGTAACACATTCAGTTGAACAATGAATCTGGTATCAATACCGGTATCGGTATTGTTTTTGAGTATCGGGGCATTTTGAATGAGAACAAGTTTGAGTACTTGTAAAAATGCTGGTATTGATACCAGTGCCAGTATTGGTACTGAGACAGCACTAGTTTTGATAGTTGTTGTTACATAATGAAACACTATTGTTTTAACCTGGAGAGACTCACACAGAGACAAAGCAGCAATTAGAAAGTTTTAATGATGTGTATAGAAAGGTTTTTGGTACTCGGACCCCGGCAAAAAACGTATAGGTGCTGTGAGTTACTGTAGACGTGGATTTAGCAGTTTAGGATGATAATTAGAGACGTCTTCCCCTTTGTCATCACTTCCTGTTAATGCACATGCAAATATCCCACCAACTGTTCATTACACTGGTGTGTATTTGTTTTTGCAATACATTATTAATGTTATTTTTCCGAAAAATACATTTGCAATTATCCCGAAAAATTTGATGTCATGGGTATCAGTTCAGATAACTGAAAGCATCAGAGATTTTACAGAATCACGAGTTCACCTGCTGATTTTCTGTTTGCCGTTCAGCTGACTGTGTGTCATAAGCTACGTGTTTATTTACGTGTAGATCAGGTAACTGAGATCCCATCACTATGGATGCAGTTTAATTCTCGGTGGGAACACACCTTTTTAGAAACGTCCATCTTGTGATCTGATCACAAAAAACAAGCGGGGCCCCACTCCCACACCAGGTTTAGAGGGAAACTGACTCCCAGTCATTTATTTGTTCCTCTTGCCTGATAAAGAGATACTATTGTGAATTGCAACGGTGATCCTTTTAAAGATGACGCCAAACTTGTTCTCAATCTAGAATTACATGCTTTCTTATTTTATCTCACGTAGATATCACATGCCACAACATTTCTTTTTAAACGTGAGTAGAAACGGAAAAAAACAGTGATTATTTGCTTTCCTTTTACCTAAAATAGTCACTTCAGTGTAAACCAGTCCAATGGGAAACACCTTGCTTAACGCAGGTTACGCAAAGCCCAGGAGGAAAATAACCAGATTAATAAAAAGCAGTGTTGCATATACTGTATATAACAAGATATATTTCTGTACATATTTGTGTTCCCCTCTGTAAGTATTTGTGCATCATATTGAGGGACTGAGAATGTTGTATGCATTTACAAAACATTTTATGGGGAATTGATTACTTTTGCATGATTAACGCTGACATTTCCGCCTGTAGACTGGGTAGAGTTCAGCCCTTATGAGATTGGGATGGCCAAGTACGGCACATTCATGACGCCCGACTTGTTTGGAAGCAAGTTCTTCATGGGAACTGTGGTGAAGAAATATGAAGAGAACCCTATTCATTTTCTGATGGGTAAGACTGGAGTTTTTTTCTTAATATTCCCTTCAGTTTTTGGTACAGAAGCCAACCGACTGTTGCTGATGGACTTGTTTTTGATTTGTCAGGCGTGTGGGGAAGCGCCTTCTCCATTCTGTTCAACAGAGTTCTGGGCGTGAAGGACACAGCTGGAGGCAGCACCATGGAGGAGGAGTTAGGTAATTGTTTTAGCTGTTCATTGCATTATTGGAATTTAAGACACGTGTCAAACTCAAGGCCCCCGGGCCAAATGTGGCCTGCAGGTGAATATCATCACTATCCGAAACAATATTTTTAAAACTTAATTTAAAATGAAAATAGTTTAAACTGATGATTCAATGCAACAAAATAAACAAATTAAAAAGGTGAAAGATAATTCTTGTCCTGCCCCGGACCTGTTGGCTTTGACAGAAGCTACTCACCAAAACTTAACAGGGACTCTTTATGTTTAATAGTATTTCCGTATTATTTATTTCACATTTAGTCAGTCGTACACGACATACTTTTCAGTGTTTATAAGACGACATGTTAAAACACTGTTTCTATGCAGGAAATACCATGTAGAGCTCAGTTATTGTGTGTTCAGTCATAGCAATGAGACGAGGAACGTGACCTTTCTGTTTAATCAAAGTTAAACAATTAAAGTATATATAAAGGGCCTTTGACGGCCACCATAATGCACATGTGGACCTCGGTGAAAATGGGTTTAACACTTGTTATACTGTATTGATGGCTCAAACATCTGAATATCTCCCTGGTAAACCTTTGAATATCCAATAAAATGTTTATTAAATATTTTGCTTACAGACAAACAGGGTTTACCCCGACAGTTAAGGTAGCACTTGAAGCATTCCGCGCTAACATTGTAAATAAGAAATTGTTCTTAATGTTTGGCCTGGTGAAAAACAATGTTCTGTGTGTTTTGAACGACTCTCAGTAGCACAGTCCAAGTTTAGCACAGTATCCACAGGACGGCACAGGAGCACCACAGGTGACTGTACTCTCACCATTCCTTTTCACACTGTACACTTCAGACTTCCAGCACAAGTCAGACTGCTGTCATCTACAGAAATACTCAGATGACTCTGCAGTTGTTGGGTGCATCAGAGATGGACATTAAGCTGAGGACAGAGAGCTGGTGGACCACTTTGTGGCATGGTGTGAGAACAATCTTGAATGTGAACAAAACAAGGGAGATGATTGTAGATTTCAGAAGAAGTAGTGTTAGATCAAACCGTGTTTCCATCATGGGAGAAGAAGTGGAGGTGGTCGAGGAATATAAATACCTCGGTGTTCATCTGGACAAAAGATTAGACTGGAGACTCAACAGTGAAGCAGTCTACAAGAAAGGACAGAGCAGACTGTACTTGAGAAAGCTGAGATCCTTCAATGTCTGCAGCAAGATGTTGTTGAGAGCGCCATCTCATCAGAGCCAGGGACCTAAAAAAGCTAAACAACCTGATAAAGAAGGCTGGTTCTGTGCTGGGGAATCTCTGGAGATGATGGTGCAAAGAAGGATTTTACATAAAATCAAGAACATTGTGGACAACGCTGACCATCTTCTTCATCAGACTGTCATAGAAAGTGTCTTCAATTGGAGGCTTCTTCAATGACGTTGTAATACAGACCGCTACAGAAGATCTTTCCTGCCCGCAGCCATCAGCATCTACAATAACTCTTTAGTTAAATGAGTTACAACAATGCCTAATTTCCCTTTGGGATCAGTAGCTACGTATACATGGACATAAGTACTCGGATTAAATGGCCCTTCGTAATAAAAATGCGTCATGTAAACCACATTCGGATTATTCTAACCCGATTCAGCGCGATCTGAATGGCTTTGTAATCGGAAAGAGAGAGGAATGATCGGATTGTGCGCACGTAAATGATACATTCCGATTACGTAATCCGAATACATTTCAATCCGATCAAATAATTTTGTGCATATAAACATTGCTAATAAAGTATTTTTGAATTGAATTGAATATTTATAAATCTGACTGAATTATAACCATTTCTATGTTTTCTAAGTTCAGTCGGCTGTGGTGGCCCTTTTGAATTAAGTTGACTTTAAAAGTTAATGTTCTGTAGAGGTACAACAAATGATTGTCTCCTGAAGGTTGCATTAAAGTGCTCTAATAATCAGTAACCACACACACATACACAAATATAAATTATATATATATATATATATGGTTTATTTTACATTTCTGCATGTTCAAGCACGACCTCAGAAAAATCTGAGCATTTAGTCACGGATAATTTGTGTTTGTCTAGGAGTTTCCTTTCAGATAAGACCTTTGTTTGTAGGTGGCAAAACACTTTTCCTGAAACAACTTTGCACTGACACCGAAATCACCAACATGCCTGAGTTCCTTTTGTCATCAGTCATGTCTTACAGTCACTCTTTGTCTTCCTACATTGACGGACACCCTAGAGTTCAGTAGCTTTTCTCACACCTTTCAAAACAGTCATAGCTATAATTATCACTTTGTTTCTGCTCACTTTAAATAACGTAGCATGAGTGTGTGTACATGGGAACTGTACTGTATCTGCTTCCTGACAGCTCATTGGCTGTTTGTTTAGTCGGATGCTTTTGTGAGGGGTGACCTTTTACGTATTCAGACACACAAATGTGTCACTGCACCTCCACCTAGTTTAAGAATGTCTCAGTATATCAGGTGTTTATTTTATTTTTTAAATAAGGAGATAAAAAGCAGTTGGTAATGTGATAATGTCACATATCTGAAATAAAACAGCATGTCAGGTGCAGTTTTGATCTGCAATAGGAATTAAATAAATTTCTTTTAAAAGGCTGAAGAATAAAATGCATTTTTTTTTGTCTTACAGAGCAGATCAAACCCCAGCACATTGTTGGAGAAGACAGTCTGGATAATGACGATGAGCCGCGCAAAGGTGAGCTGAAATATACTTCATTAAATGCAACAAAGTTTAGAAACTAACTTTTTATTCTGCAGCATAATAAGGCTCACTGTGTAATCCAACAGAGGTATTAAAGCTGACAGCTTATGGTCAACATTTTGGGACATTGACACTTTTGAACCAAACTTGATGTTGTGAAACAGTAAACAAAAAAAAAGTTGTGGTAAACTTGCTATTTCCATTGAGTGGTGTGACTGTGCCGCCCAAGCTCAGCTACTTTTGTAAGTTCATAAAACAAACAAAGGTTTTACTTCTTTAAAATGTTATACTTAAAATAAAAGCTGTTAACATTACAGCTCAAACTAAATTTTAACAAGAAAACTTTTTTTATTTATAGTGGGAAGATTAAAAAAAGAGGAACAGAGATGGCAGAAATTAGTTAAGGCAGAAAGGGTGGACAACTTAAAAGACACGTTTTACTTTTATATTAAAAGGGACAGTCTTGCAATTTTTGAAGTGATGTTCTGTCAAATTGTTTGGTTTATTTCAAACATGTTAACAAATAAGACATTTAAGCAAACTAAAAATAAAAATGAACCTAAAAAGGAAAAATGAAAAAAAAAACAGTGCTCATGTATCCCTACATTTTTTAGCATATCTTATATGTCTAAAAGGAGTGGGAGAAAGTGCAAACTTATTCAATCCTACCCCTTCAACAGTCAAACTCCCCATCAATATTTCTTAACACATGATATTGTCATATTTATACATATCTTTTCTATTTCTTTATACTTTCTTTGAAACAATTTCATGATTGGACACTGCTTCAACTCCAAACACAGGAACACAAACACTCTTTCCTCCCATTGTGCACAATAACAACTTTGAATTTACAAAGACCCCTTAAATTATAACTTCCTTCCCGAAAAAGAAATCTACTTTCACAGTCAGTGATGAATGAAAGCTAAGAGCAAGAACTCACGAGGCTCAGGTTGAGCTGAAAAAAACAAAAAACAGATTCATTATAAAGGAAACCAAAATGGCTGTCAAGGCAGCAAACAACTCTATTTAGAATCACAGGTAGGACCTCAAGGAAGATTGGGACGGTGAAACAAATATTCACTTATGCCCCTTTTTCCACCAGCGTCTTTGACTCGGTTCACAGGCTTTTCCACTAGCAAGGATTCGTAGAACCAGCCCCTTTTTCAGAACGTATTTCGTTGTGGTTCCAAGTGTACCATGCTGGCCTGAAAACAAGATGTCAGAAGACTGTCGGTCAGTGATTGGTTGAGGGCAGTGGAGTCACTGGTTGCATCACAAGAGCTACTCTCACAACAACCTGAATTGCTGTTTGCATTACCAATCCTACCATGTCCTCCATTGTTGTGTTGCATATTTTTTCGGGGTCTTCTTCTTCTACTATGTTTAATGGTGGCTGGCAAATAGCTTAACAGAGCATAACGCCACCAGCTGGTAAGGCATCAATTTTCGTACTCTTGGACCGCCCAACTTTACGATGAACCCACCCAATGGAACTGTTACTAAAGTGTAATGGAAAACCACCCAAACCATGCTGAACAGAGTCCAGCCAAGTTGAACTGTGCTGTAGAGGTTCTATTGGAAAAGGGCCAGTAATGCTCTGCTACCGGAGCCACATGAGAGACAAACATTTAAAGGACACTGATGAGCTGAATGACAAACACCTGGGGAGAGACAATAATAGAGGAACAGGTGAATGGAGCAGGAGCAGGAATACACAGAGAGAAACAAAGGAGCTGAACACACACACACACACCAACACCCACAATCTTGTACAGCTATCTTTATGGGGACCTGACATTGATTTCCATTATTTTCTACAGCCAACCCTGACCACCAACGCTAAAGCTAACCTCACAGGTTCCTACCTGACCCTAAAGTTAACCTCAACTCAATTCACACTTAAGTCCTAAACTTAACCCCTACCCACCAACAGTGTTTCCCCTTAAGGGGACTAGACTCAGGTCCCCATAAGTAACATTAGGTCCCCACAAGTAAAAAAAACTGTCCCACAACATAGGTAATACCAGTCTACACACACACACACACACAGGTCTGGTTTGTATATCCCCGTAGGGACTGTGGATTGACTTCCATTCATTTTTTGGAAATTTTATAGCCTAACACTGACCATTTACCCTAAAACTAACCTAAACTCAATTCCCACCATGGTCCTACACCTAACCCTAATTTGCATTTGGATCCATGGTGACCGGGCACGTTCGGTCACGGTTGGTCCCCACGAGGCTGCTTTTTGGGGAAAATTGTCCCCACGCACACACAGAAAAATAAAGCATAATAAATTATAAGAACATAGACATGGATCCTAACATGTGTTTAGGTAAACTGTTGTTTGGCTCTCTTGTAGTTTTTGAAACATACCAGATCTGGAGATTTTAGTATTTTGAGCTGTAAGAATAGGTGGTTTGTATGTTAAGAGTTCAAAATTTAATATAATTTGATGCAATGCCCACCTTTCTATACAAATACAACATGTGTGCTGAGGATATATAGATCATATATATCCTCAGTCCATGGTTCAGAGGATGTTGATTGTATCAGTCAACCAGGAGTTGAGCAAACCTTTGGTTTGACAGACATGCTGATCAGGTTGACTGATAAGTTTTCTTCTTTCAGCTGTTTCCTCTTCAGAGGTCACCGCAGCGAGTCATCCTCCTCTGTGTCACCCACTAAGTAGTTTTATTAGCCTCAAGTGTGATTTTTTTAAAGCCCTTGACTGGCATTTGCGTATTCTGGTGGAAGATTTCTGCCCTTTTCTCTAAACATCACTCTCTCACAGCTGACAAGGCTTAAACTATTGATAATTATTTGAGAGAACATTGATGATTTTTACCAATTTTCCGTGTTTTGAAAATCCTGATGTGCTTCTATAGAGAATATCCTTATAATTTTAACATAACAGTACAACCACACACACCTGAATCCATCCTAGGTCACATTCATTTTAAAATTCTTAATTTATTTTTTTTCTCATTTAATTAACTGGATTTTTTTTACTTTTACGGCTTGAAGACATTTCTAAACTTTAAAGTGCCTGTGCCATTCCAAAGCTTCAAATATAAAAAGTCAAAGAAAACATCTTTCTATATCTTTCTATCTGTCTACTTTCTAATATCTATCTTTTCTATTTAAGAAACTTGGCGTATTACACATGATTTTACACGTTTTGTCACATAACTGACAGATTTTCTTTTGAACTTGGCTTAATAAAAGTGAAACAGGAAGTGATATCAAAGGATAACTGTTTAAGAACGAAAACCGTGGTTTTTGACTATTGAAACAGTATTGTTTGAACCTGATCTCTGATAGTGACTCAAAATAACCTAAAGAAACATCAGATTCTTCTCTACAGTCTGTCTTGTTAGAATTGCTCTGTTATCATGCAGACATTCCCCTTTGACATCACTTCCTGTTACTTCACATGAAAATATCCCAAGAACAGTTCATCTCAGCTGGTGGAATTTGTTTTGCAATACATTATTAATATTGTCTTTCCAAAAAAAGCATTCATACTTATGAAAAAAAAAAAATGATGTCACCGGCACTTTAAAACACAACTGAATTTAGGCCGTTCACTTCAACGCCTCCTCACATTTCCTGCCTCTATTTAACTATGACTTTGTATTTTTTTGGGGGGGATTCCCTTCAGTACGTCTGCAAAGAGGTTTCTTAACAGGAAATAAACTACTTCAGGTTTTCAAATAACACAGAAAATTGCAAAATATTAATAATCCATTCTCTAAAAGCATTCAAAACAGATATTTATTTTTCATTTTTACAGTCTAAAACAGCACTTTATAAATGGTCTTTTGAGATAATGCTGAAAACTGTATGAGACAATATATTAGGTTCAGATTATGTTGCTGTGTTTTTTTATCTTAAATACAGTTTTTGCTGATAATTCTGTGATTTTTCAGACCTTTATGTAACCTTATCTGCTTTATATTTAATCAGAAATCCATAGCCAGCACATGTGGTGATATTTTGTCTCTTATAACTTCAGCTGGATCAGAAAACCCGGAGGCGGAGGAAGAGTTCACCCGCACCGCTCAGGCCAGCTGGGTCCAGCGAATGTTCACTTCTTTCTTCAGTGACTCTGCTTTGTTCAACACAAGAGAGGGTCGGGCCGGGAAGGTGCATTATCAAATAAAATAAAAAAAATCCACTCATGTTTCAAAACCGCATCCATCATCTTTCTAAAAAAGCCTTCTCATCATTATCAGGTGCATAACTTCATGCTGGGCCTGAACCTGAACACCAGCATGCCCTTCTCTCCGCTCAATGAAATAACGTATTCTGCTCCGGCACTTGAGGAGGAAGTGGATGCCGTAACGGGTAAGAGGAATGAATGATTCACAGTTTATGGTTGGACATATAAAATTAGAAGCACAGGAGGAGAGAAAAGCTTAAATATTTTACATAGTGTGCTATGATTCATGCGGTGACTGCTTACAGGTAGTTGTGAAACACGTGCAGATCAGTTACATTTAGACTAACCTCATCTAACCTCTGCACCTTTTCTCCATTAATTCAGGTCTTATATTAAAACTGAGTCACGTTAAACCGATTTTCTTTCATTGTGTTTCAGTAAATACCTTTTGCCTTCAGTCAGCTGGTGGTGTCAGCACACGTTGATCATATACAGTAAAACCATCTTTGTTAGCGTGAGGTGTTAGCATCACATTCTTCTTCTAGTATGTTTTTGAAATGACACTCAGCTACTACTAAAACATATTTGATCTTAATTTTGCTAAAACTGACTGAACAAACATTTTTGGATCGTTGGAAGTTCTAGAGTCTCAGCCACAGATTCCTCTCTAAGAGATTTTATTAAAACATATTTTGCTAACAGAGTTTACACATGACCGGCTGCCTTTTATGGTGGCAGGAGAAGTGAAGCCCTTTTGAAAATGTAAGAATTAGAAACTGAGGGCGAACTTTAAGGTTACGCAACTATTTTCTGAGGCTTCATTGTGGTTCATATTTTAATTATTCATGATGTCTTGTGAAATACTTCACAGACAAAGATGTGATATTTTCATTTTTATGAGATAATTTAAAATACAATTTCTTAACTTCCTCATGTTCTAACAATAAGCACTGTCTGGCCAAAAAAAACGTTGCCACCAGAAAGAAAGGTCACACTTTAATATTTTGTTGGACCACCTTTAGCTTTGATTATGGCACATTCTCTGTGGCATTGTTTGGATAAGCTTCTGCAATGTCACAAGATTTATTTCCATCCAGTGTTGCACTAATTTTTCACCAAGATCTTGCATTGATGAGTCTGACCGCTGCACAAAGCCTTCTCCAGCACATCCCAAAGATTCTCAATGGAGCCAATCCATGAATCTTGGGTCTTTCACAACTCCAGCCCCATGAATCCTGGCGTTGTCATCCTGGAATATGGCCGTGACATCAGGGAAGAAATAATCCGTTGATGGAATAACCTGGTCATTCAGTATATTCAGGTCAGCTGACCTCATTCTTTGAGCACAAACTGTTGCTGAACCTGAACCTGACCAACTGCAGCCACCCCACATCATAGACCTTAGTTAAATGCAGGTGGACGCTAATATTTTTTGGTCAGGCAGTGCAGTTAGTTGTGACAGAAATCTTCTACTCGTGTTAAATAATTTGATTTTGTGGGATTCTTTCAGATCCAGATGAATTTGATCGTATTTATGAGCCTCTGGACGTGAAGAGTAAGAAGATTCACGTTGTGGACAGCGGCCTGACCTACAACCTCCCCTACCCGCTCATCCTGCGGCCGCAGCGCGGCGTCGACCTCATCATCTCTTTCGATTTCTCCGCTCGACCAAGCGACTCCAGCCCTCCGTTCAAGGTTTGGAACGAACCAGTGGCACAAACTGAGCAATACTCGCAAATGCTGTTGTCTAATGTAATTTCTGTCCATCCCTGCTGCAGGAGCTCCTGTTGGCGGAAAAGTGGGCCAGAATGAACAAGCTTCCATTCCCTAAGATTGATCCCAAAGTCTTTGACCGCGAGGGTCTGAAGGAATGCTACGTGTTCAAGCCCAGGAAGGGGGAAAAGAACTGCCCGATTGTCATCCACTTTGTCCTGGTCAACATTAACTTCAGGACGTTCAAAGCGCCTGGTGAGTCTGTGCAGATGTGTTGACCTTCAGAAGCAACAGGGGGGAAAGTATGCAAAGGCTCTGTGTATTATCATGTTTATTTTCTTTTACTATCACGGCACATGAGGCATTTCTTACCCGAATTTACAGAGTGAAATTTACCATAATCAGTCAGTCACAGACCGCATTGTGTGTGTTTTTTCCAAAGTTACACACACGTCTGAGGCCCCCCTTCCAAAGAAAAAACAGCATTTGCCAAGTTAAGTGAGGTTTATAGTCGCAGTCTGCTGTGTTTAAAACACAGACATGAAATGCGGAGTTTTCTGGATTTTATGACCCACTCAAGTAGAGTGTGGTTCCTGAAGGAGCCAGGTGTGAGGGGATCCTCCAGTTCAGTGGGAGAGCTGCGCACATAAACAAACCATACATCAGGAGTCCGACAAAGACACGCTATCGCCACATCTCCACTGGTCATCTCTTTACATCGCATAGGTCATCTGCCCACATACTTCCTCAGTTTGCTTATAAAGTTACATAAGGGTTGTGCACATAATAAACAATCGAGGAAACCAAACCATATACGGACTTCTGGTATCAGTATTTTGTAAACTTTATCTTCGCTTAGTCCAGCAGATTTGTTGGGAGGAACTGGTCCTGATTTAAAAAAGTTGAAATGATTCAGTTTTGAAAGGGACAGTTTTTCATCAGTTCAGGGAGCCTAACCCTGATGGCGCAGGTTTTCAGGAAGCAGGGAAGCTGAAAGGCGTACAATCGGTCAGCAGCGCTTCCTCTCGTCGCCCCTTTCTCATAAAACATCTGACTGTCATTATCAGTCGGGCCGACTCACACAGAAGTGTGTGAGCTCACCGGCTGGTGAAGGAAGCGCTGTCGTTAACCCTTACAGGGTTTCGACTCGTTCCTGCGTCACACTCTCTTTTTTGGTTGCAGACCAAACGTGAAGCTCAGCTCGAGTGTGAAACCTTTAGGATGAGACGCACAGATTGCAAACCTTATATATTATAAATGGGGAATCTTGTGCTATTGTAATATGTCACAGTCAGAGTATGTGCTGTTAATGACTCTCAGTTTCTACCATGCCAAAAATGAGCTCAATATCTGTAAATTTGGCTGTTGTAGCCATTTTTTAAATTCAAGGATAACCCCTTGAGATGTATCGTCTGATTTTTGAGGGGGTCCTTACAAAACATAAATATAATCACTCAAAATATGATGCAATACATCAAAATACTCACAAACACGTATACCTAGCCAGCTATCTATATCAATATACATGTACATGGCCTTCTTGAATTGAGTCTATTTACCTCTGATAACATCCCAGTGGATAATATTTTTTTAATTCTGGTAATTACTTCCAGGTGTCCCCAGAGAGACTGAGAAGGAGAAAGAGGTGGCAGATTTCGACATCTTTGATGATCCCGAGTCACCATTCTCCACGTTCAACTTCCAATACTCCAACGAGGCTTTCACCCGACTTCACGACCTGATGGAGTTCAACACGCTCAACAACCTTGAGGTCAGTTTGCTGATTTCACAAGATTGGCAGAGATAAAGTTGTTGTTTTTTTGTTTTTTTTCGCAACAGGAAGCCGTAGTAATGTCCGAATGCTGAAGGGTGTAAGCAAGAAGTGATTCATCCGAGCAGCTTGCATAGAACAGCAGATTTTTATTTATTCATTTCCTCTGCCTTTTTGTTTTTTTCTTTTTAAACTCTACCTTTATTTATTGCTGTCAGCAGGGAAGGGAAGTTTTGGATTTCTGGTGATTTATTGTGCAATTTTAAAAATTTTTCCAAGACCCGTTTGAGCTTAGACAAGTTTTTACTTGTTTTGGTGGGTGTGTTAGTGTGCAAGGTCAAACTGACTTGTATACAGTCACTTCCTTGCTGAGTAAAGATTACTAAGATATTTCATTTTACCTGACAGTTGAATCAGGTACATTTGTTTTGATAATAAGCACTTCTGTAACAACCTTATCTCATAGAAAAAAATGCATGGAATGACTGCAGCAACACCCTACGCATTACTAATACTGAGAATATAAAAGCTCTTTGAAATAATTTGAATGTTTTGTCCTTCTTTGGCACCGGCAGATAATTGCACTGCACTAATTAGATTCACTAAACAGAACTAGATAAAAAAGATGTCTACATATGGTTTTTAACAGTGTGGCACCCATCAACCGTCATGGTTGTGTGATTGTAGGGATTCAAATTTCAGCTACCAAATTAAAAAAACAATCCAAACTGAAATAATTCAGGAGCAGTTCAAGAATTGTGTTTCCCCGAGGGGGGTGGGCCGCCTCACTAACAAAACCCGCACCCCACCCGTCAACTCTTTGACGTCTTAATTACGGGAGTACATTTTTTTCTAAGGTTTTACCTTGATAAATTTCAATATTTTCTCATGTCGCAGGGGATAAATCCTTGTAATTTCTCCCTCTCACAAACTCGCACAGAGCAAAGCTTATATCAACAGCTGTAGTTTTATTTATCAAAACAGAGTCAGAGAAGGAAAAAAAACTCTTCTTTTTTTTCAAGTTAACTGTGGAGATGAAAAACAGATGTGGACGTTTGTTCAGTTATAAAACCAGCAGGTCATTTTCAGCAACATGCAGAAGCTTATTAAGATGGCAGGCCATTTTTACATTTAATCTGCTGCATCACACTTACAATCCAGTATCTAAAATTTCAAATATATGTTAGTTTGTTTAGGTGAGAGATAAATAAGTTTCAACAAATGCAAATTAAATTGCTTTTTCAAGTTCTGTAAATTGTATTTTTAAAGAAGCTGCACTCTCTTAATGAATACTACCAATATTTCTACTGTTCTTTGTTAGAACCCCCTACCATTACCAATACCAATACTCTAGGTTCATACATTATGTGTCCATAAATTATTTATGAGTGCTTGGATGTGATAATCTGATAAATCAGTCCTTGATGTTGTGGCACCATGAGGTTTCTTTCTTTTTTCTATGTTTAAGCAAACCTCTGTGTACTAAAACGATTAAATACATTTCAGTCATTATGTTTTACATAAGTTTCTATCTTTTTTTCTGTATTTATGTCTCGTAGGTTATTAAAGAAGCCATCAAGGAGTGCATTGTGAGAAGGAAGGAGAATCCATCCAGCCTTTCCAACTCCTTCCCCCTTGGAGAGATCCCCAAAAGGAAGTTTTCTAGAAAAGAGGATCACTCAAAACCCTTGAATAACCTTGGAAAAGAATAAGTAGCCAGAGGGAAAGACTCGTTTTTGGGGGGGGATTCTTGGTCATTTTGGAATAAAGTGAAGCGTTTTCCTTGTGGAAAAAATGCTCTCATCCTGATTACTGTATAGATTGTTGAAGTTTTTTATGACGTGAGATAAGTCGAAACGTCTTTTTTTTTTTTTTTTAAGAAAGATTTGGGGGGAAGATTGTTTTTTTCTTTGTTTGTTTGTCGGTGCTGAAAACTTGCTGCCCTCTAATCTTGATATCTGGAAGAGACGATTTTTGGACTTTTTTTCCGTCATGAGACTTTTCTCGGGCAGTTCCAACATTCCTTGTTGATGAAGATGATGATGATGATGCCATTTGGTTTTTTCCTGCAGCAGATCTTCTGTTTTTAGTTTTTTTTCTTAGTGACTTTCTTTGCAGTCATAGTGTTTGTAAATTTCCCAAGCTTTATGAATTCAGCTGGGCTGCAGTGGGCTAAAGATGTGACTACTTGTTTTTTTTATTTTCTCCAGCGGATGGCTTGTCTTAACATGTACTAATGTTTGGAAACATGGCCGAGGCGCTCGTAACCTTTGGGTTTGTTTGATGGTAGTGTATAAACACAAATCCGTGCACCCCCTCTGGATATCCCAAACATCTAAAGGATGTTTACCCACCTACAGAAACGGAGCACTCCCTGTTGCCCAGAGGGGAGCGTCGCATTAAGGCCACCATTTTGGAAAACACAATCCCCACCGCCATGGCAACCCCATCTGCTTTTCTCTTTAAAAAAAAACCCTACGGGGAAAAAAACAACGATGTACGGCCGTGTACGTTCAGGATGTCTCTCAGTTGGAAAAACCAACCGAACACTAAAGCAGAAGGCGAACGCCGAGGTGGAGAAAAGGGGTTTCTCACGTCTCCCAGCAGCACCAGGTGGAATTTTACACACTACACCTCCACCTGCAGCAGTAAAGGCCTGGAATCTGACACACTACACCTATTACCTGCGGGGGCTCCAAGGCTGCACACAGAGCAGTGGAATTTTGCACTGAAGCACTTCGGAGCGCTCAGAACTCATGTTTCAACCCGAATCATCAGGAAATTAACCGAGTCCACACGCAAAAATAATAATAATAATAATAAAACCTGGAGCCACAGATTCATGATCAGGGAACTTTTTATAAGCAGATTCTTTTCCTTTTTCTGTAGTTTTAGATTCTCTGAAGTTGTGGCATTCTCATGTGTGCGCTTTAAAGAATTACTTTTACATTTTGGGTAAATCGCTTATTCACTTTCTTGTATAGATGTCTCATGTTTATCCTTCATTTATAAGCACATAATGAACTATTTATTTTTGTCAAAGACTGGAAGGTGTCACTTTTGGACTCAGCTGTTTGTAGCTTTTTTTAAGCTTGCATAAATCTTTAAATTCTTATATTTTTCCAGAGACGATTTGAGAAGAATAAGCTTCTTTTTTTTACTTGTTTTGCTCCATAAAGTAGAAAGCAACTCCTGAGAGGAAATTATTATTTTTACTATTTAAATGTATAAAGCAACAAGAAAAAAAACTATTATCCTATGTAATCTCTAACGTTTATCTTCTTTAATGCTCTGAACAAGTTTTTTTTTAGCAGAAAATAAATTGCTGCCTGCTGCTGTTGTTATTTGGTGCATCAAAGAATCAAACAGCGGCTCTGACTAAAGCTGGAAATGTTGCAGATTTATTTTTTAAAAATTCCTGTTTGCTCGTTAGTTTAGAACAGATTTTCTTTTCAAGAAAGTGAATAAATGAGCTCCAAGAAGTCTGTTAGGTTTCATGTATCATTTAACGTTTTCTCAATTTTTGACCTTTTTTTTTTTTGGGCTTGTTTAGAAAGTTAATGAGAGATGTTGTTATTTTTTTTATTTTATATTTTACATTTTAAAATTGTTATAAATGTTTACATGTAAGAAGCTGATAGGTCAGTTCTGTGGATTTATGCATAAAAAAGTCCCACCTGTAATTGTATTATAACTGGCAAAGCATGAGGTAAATGAGTTTTATGTTTCTGGTAAAGTACAGTAATAAAAGTCAGAATTCATCTTGTGTGGAATGTTTTCTGTTCAACTGTTTGACATCTGGAGGAAAAGCTCCTGAAATAATATATGGGCTGAGAGAAAAGTGCAGCTTTGCAGTTGGAGGTTTTGTTTTCTTTTTTTTTCCTGTTTCCTTTTGAGTTAAATAATTAGGTACTAAAAAAGTGCTTTTATTTATGTAAAATACAGACTAACTAATATTAGAAATGTTCATTTTCTGGATTTTAAAAATATTCATGTTTTGCTTTAAGTGTTAGTTTAAGATCTTTGCAACTAAGTGCATCAAAAAGCAGCCTGCAGGCAGAATGAAAAGTCACAATAAGGGTGTATAAATGTGATTTTTTTTTAAACCACAGTAATTCTATCTGTTTCATTCCTAATAAAACTTATTTACATAAGTCATTTTACCTTGAAGCGATTACAAAGGTAGAGCAAATGTTGCGAAAGATGTTTTGTTATTTTTGACTTTAGGGAAGTATTCAGGTCAAATGTAAGAGACAAAGAGAAGGTGGAAATGAACTGACAGGAAGTTTTTATATCTAAGAGATAAAAATTTGAACTTTGAGTTTAAAAAAAAACAGCTGAAATACCAGCAGGAAGCTGGAAAACATAACAAACAGAACAGGCTTGCTGAGCACAGGGAAGCAAACTGAACTGGAAACACGTACAGAGACGTTAACAAGGAACAGAGGGAGACGCACTGGCAACAAAAAGCACGATTTGACACAGACGGTAAATAAGGGCAAAACAAAGCCAAAAAACGGGAAGGCCTTAAAATAACCGCACACAACAAAAGTGCTGTACACATCAATAAAGACAACAGCAATCACTTAGCATAAAATAATGTTTAAAAACAACGAATGCAAAGTGTGAAGAGGTGAGTTTGAAGATTTTAAATCAGAGAGAAAAAGCCTGTCTAATGTGCAAAAGGAGGTCAGTTCATAGGAGTTGCTACAGAGAACATATTTTACATTAAGACTAGAACTGCTTCACTCCACAGCTGCTTATTTACATGAACAGGGTTTCCTCATTGCTGTCAGAAGATGTTGGCAAGTATGACTTTGAGGTTTTCTGTTTCAAATGAATTGTTTAAATTGTTTAAAAAAAAACATTGAATACAAAACTATTTAATCTGTCAGTGAGATTTAGAAAACTGCACAGGGGGACGCCATCTGAATTTTTGGCTATAGGGTGCCGAATTGGCTATGGCCGGCCCTGGCTGGGGGAGCAGAGTATGAGGGTGTAACCAGTAAAAAGATATGCAGCTACAGCATTTTGTTTCCTCCAGAGAGCAGAGATGGAGGAAGCACTGACCCCTGTGTGAAGTGGATTACAGTAATTCATCTGAGCGGTGACAAAGGTGTGGATTACTGACACAAAATGCTGCCTGAAAGGAACTGATTTTATTTTGAGCAGCTGCTTCTGTTGGAATAACTTGATCTAACCACCACCTCTTTGTGATAACTGGCCTAATGTTCCAGGGCCTCTTAAAAGGTTTTTGGAATTAATTACAGTTAAAAATGATTACAAACATTTTTTTTGCCTTAGTTGTTACAAAAGAGTGAGTTTAGTGTAACTAAAATGGATAAAAGTATGAATATTATCGATATGCCTGTGTTTATTTGACCTGATACCAATGCTCGCCAACCAAAAATAGTTAAGGGCGCAGGTCTCTGCTGCTGTTTTGTGGGTCAAAAGCCGAAAAGTTGGGAATCACTGGGGAACCAGCATCCTTAGTGGAAGGGGAGGGTCTCAGTGGGGCAACCAAAAACCACAGAATGTACCAAAAATCAACAGGATTCCTTCTTTTATGACTTCTAACCTTCATTCATCTTTCTATCTGTATTGTGGAAAAGGTTATTTTGTTGTCATTGAACCACTGATAAAAACAAAAATGAGAAATTATAATTTATTCGCTCATTTACTGAATAAAAAATAGTCAAATGGTTTAACATTTTTTCAATGAGATTTGGTATTAGAGGAGATGGTCAGGTGATCCTGCTAACAGGATGTTTTTGCCTTAAAAAGTCAATTTGCATTGACCAGAGTCTGTTTGCTTGTCCATTTTTTTCCGTTTATCCGGGGTCGGGTCGCGGGGGCAGCAGCCTAAGCAGAGAGACCCAGACTTCCCTCTAACCAGCCACTCGGGCCAGTTCCTCTGGGGGAATCGTTCCCAGGCCAGCCGAGAAACATAGTCCTGGGTCTTCTTCTGGGTCTCCTCCCAGTGGGACGTGCCCAGAACACCTCACCAGGGAGGCGTCCAGGAGGCATTCTAACCAGATGCCCGAGCCACCTCAACTGGCTCCTCTCGACGT
>JAUBOC010000103.1:5420145-5431458 GCA_032275365.1 Anablepsoides cearensis | reverse complement strand
ATCTATCTATCTATCTATCTATCTATCTATCTATCTATCTATCTATCTATCTATCTATCTATCTATCTATCTTTCTACACATCCATCCATCCATCTATCTATTTATCTACTCATCCATCCATCCGTCATCCACCCACCCATCCATCCATCCATCCATCCACCTACTCATCCATCCATCGATCTACCTACTCATCCATCCATCCGTCATCCACTCACCCACCCATCCATCCATCTACATACTCATCCATCCATCCGTCATCCACTCACCCACCCATCCATCCATCTACATACTCATCCATCCATCCATCCATCCATCCATCCATCCATCATCCACTCACCCACCCATCCATCCATTCATCCACCCATCCATCCATCCATCCATCCATCTACCTACTCATCCATCCATCCATCTACCTACTCATCCATCCATCCATCCATCCATCCATCCATCCAACCAACCAACCAACCAACCATCCATCCATCCATCCATCCATCCATCCATCCTTCCATCCATCCATCCATCCATCCATCCATCCATCCATCTATCCATAAATAACACTATTTCATATTACTCACCATGCACCCGAACCAAGAAATCCTTGTCATCGTCTCCTGCTGGGCTGTTGGCTAAGCAACTGTACCTGCCTGTGTTCTCCAGCTTAGTTTAAGAACAAATAAAAAAATTTATTCAACTTAACTATGGTTCATTTTATAAAAACTAGTTTTAATAAATAGAATTTCAACATGAGGAGTCTGACCTGGGTTGAGGCCACACGGAGCACCTCTCCTCCCCGGAGGAGGCGCTCCTCACTCGTCTCTTGGAGCGGGCGTCCGTCCCTTAGCCACGTCAGAGTGGGCGTCGGGATCCCTGTAGCTTCACACTGAAGCTCCAGGACATTATTAATCACCACAGATACTTCTTCTGGTAAACCTGAGCTCTTGATGCGTGGAGGGTCTGACAAAGATAACGTAGGCCCAACAGCTTTTACCTTCATGCGCCTATCAAATTTGGGAAGAGTCAGAATTATGATCTGCTTTTAACTCACCCAGAACCTTCAGATTAAAATGACGACTGGCTTGACCGGCGTCATTGTTAGCCATACAGGTGTACCGTCCCGTGTCGTTAACCTGGGCAGAGCTAAACCGTAAGGTGGTGTTCATGTTGAGGAGATTGATGTGGTGGTCAGCAGCTAAAGTCACTCCATCAGTGAGCCAGGAGATGATGGGTGTTGGGGTCCCATCAGCAGTACACCGCAACAAGGCCAAGTGTCCTTTGACTACAGTCACTTCTTCTGTGGATCCTGCTCCATCCAGACTAGGAGGAACTGAAAAAAAAACAAATCAGTTCAAGAGCTTATTTACTTTTGTTTTCAGTTTGACTGGGAACATTACAGCTATACTCACCATGCACCTGTAGATTATAGTGTCTGTTGTCCACTCCTGCCCTGTTTGATGCAACACATGTGTAGCTCCCACTGTCAGACACCTGGATCTGTGTAATCCTGCCAGAGTTTAAAAAATACATCACATAATGTTAAATATCAAACCAGTTATTTTTTTTTTAATTTAAAAGAATTTTCTGATTAGGCACCGATGTTACTAAAACCAAAGATTAATCTCCTGAACTGAACATTTTGATTGTTTTATTTGCACTTTATGATCATTGAGGAGGTAAGAGCTTGTAGTTCCGTAGAACATTTAGTACAGAAACCCTCTGTACCTTATTAAAAAACTACCATCCTCTTCACACTCACTGACCTACCGGAGCACCTGTCCTGCTGAGAGGAGTCGTACGTTGGAGGAGACTGGCAGAGGAAGGCCATTTCTCAGCCAGTTGAGCTGCGGCAGAGGAGATCCCGTAGCAGCACACTCTACACTGACAGAGCTGTCCAGAACTGCGGTCAAATCCTCAAAAGCCCCATTGTTGCCAAGTATGAGTGGGGGCACTGGGTAAATGGAGAATAAGGTGAGAAAAGTCTATACTGAACAATGCATGTAGTGTGCATTTCAAATGAATTACACTCACCATACACATTCAAATTAAACATTCTGTCCTCCTCTCCAGCTGCATTGGTGACCACACAGGTGTACTTCCCACTGTGGGCAGGACCAGCCTGGGTCACAGTGAGTGTGTCACCGTTTGAACTGACACTATGAGAGCATCAAAAAGCATAAAAAAAAACATTTTAGGCAAAAGCAGCAAGTATTTAATCTCTTCTATAACTCTGGCAGCGTCCAAATAACTGTGGGTATTTTATGTAGTTTTAACTCAGAAGCTCAATGTAAAATATCTGATTTTTGCATACTGAATGATTCCATTTCTTCCTTGCATTACAGGAAGTTTGTATTTATATACCTGAGCCCTTTCAATCCTGCACTGTTGATGGCTTCTCCATCTTTTAACCACTGGATGGTTGGAGTTGGGCTTCCCTGAGCTCGACAGACCATTTGGACGCTTTTGTTAACAAGAACCCCCATCTCAGTGGGCATGTCTGACCCAGAGATGCTCGGTGGGACTAGGAAAAAATAAGGTTCATTATTTTTTTTATATTTCAGATACTTATCTAGAGTAGGGCTAACAGTTGAGGCTTAGATGTTCATGTACCTTGTATAGTCAGGTGGTAGCTCTTGCGTGCCTCTCCCTCCCTGTTCGATGCCACACATGCGTACGTTCCACTATCAGAAAGCTGCAGCAGCGCAAACTGCAGTTTGGTTCCTCCTGAGAAGATGTGCATCTCCAAAGACTCTGAGTTCTCTAAGAGAAATATGAAGTTACTGTTGTGTAAAATACATCAGCAAAAGCAGTCGTTGTTCTTTTTGATCTTAGTCTACCAATGGGGTGTCCATTTTTCAGCCAAATGAGGTTGGGAGGAGGGATTCCAGTAGCATCACACGAGAGAGTAACTGGGTTGCTGATGGTTTCCACAACACTCTCCTCTGCTGGGCCATCAATACTGGGAGGAACTGAGGGAAAATATCTCTTTAGTGTCATTATGCTTGTGCAAGCACCATCTCAAATATCTGTTGTTAAAAATGTATAATTTCTTTTAATCAAGCTACCATGGATGTTCAAGTGGAAGTTCTTGTTCACTTGTCCAGCAACATTTGATGCCATGCACACATATTGTCCTGTATCAGATACCTGCAGGAAAAACAAAAAAGCAAAAAACAATAGAAGCAAAGCATATAAGCTGTGAATATTTATTATGACGGCTAAAGGAAATCACTGAAAAACAACATGGTGTTTCACCTCTGAGTGTTTAATCTCAAGGATCTGCCCCTCTGCCAGAACGCGCAGGTTTGCAGATTCTGCCACCGCTCGGCCGTTCTTGTACCAGGTGATGACAGGAGGAGGGACCGCATTGGATTCACACTCCAGAGTTACCGGTTTACCTACAAGCACGTTCACCTCCGTGGCAGAGTCCCTGCTATTGCCTCGAATTCTTGGAGGAACTGCGAGGTTGAGGAGAAAAAGTTATTAATTCATGAAGCAAAACCTCCAAATTACACGAGGCTAAGATGTAAACTGACCAAACACAGTTAGATAAATGTGTTTATGAGCTTCTCCTGCTGCATTGATGGCCACACAGCTGTACTTCCCACCATCGGATACTTTTGCTTTAAGAATCTGT
Source organism: Anablepsoides cearensis (assembly GCA_032275365.1). NCBI lineage: Eukaryota > Metazoa > Chordata > Actinopteri > Cyprinodontiformes > Rivulidae > Anablepsoides > Anablepsoides cearensis. Next base: position 5,427,826 of record JAUBOC010000103.1, on the reverse strand, counting down.
AAAGTGCGGCCCCCTGAGGAAACAGATGGACACAAACTCAGTCATTTTTTGTCAAGTGTCAACATAAAATGTTTCATTTCTGAAATGTGACTCTTACAGTTCCTCTCATTACCTGGCACAATAAGAGCGTTTGTTTTGTCTTTGATGGGGCCCCTGAGGGTCAGCCAGCTCAGTGTGGGAGGAGGGAAACCAGTGGCTTCACATGAGAGAGACACAAAGTTGTTCACCACCACGGTCACATTTTCAGGACTCACACCAACAATGGCCGGGGGCACTAGAGGGACAAGAAGAAACCATGTTTGATAGAATTACATTATTGTTTGAAAGCAGAAAATACAGGTTTGAACTCCTTCATTAAATCAAACAACAACAAAAAAAATGACTTTCTAAGTTTTCAAAAATAGGCAATCTAGAATTTCAAATAACTCACCATGAACATTAAGATTAAAATGTTTTTCCGCACTTCCAGCAACATTTTTAGCCACACATACGTAGCGTCCTGTTTCAGAGACCTGAGCAGTCAACACCTAATAAAAAAAACATAATTTATTAGACTAAAACTCACATTTACAAACAATTCTTAAACACTGCAAAATGGCAAACATCAACATTCATTATATAATTAACATTTAACATATTTTATTAGAACATTGTTCAATTTGCAGAAAAAAATTCAGATATTTTAGGTCACAATGCAGTAGCACTCATGTACATTTGAATTAGGAAAGTCTACATTTTAGATGCTGCAAACATATCAATTGGTTTATTCACTCAATTCAACAACTTTATTGTTACCTCCCGAACATATTTTTGTTCTAACACTTACTATACATGAGTGAAAAGGGAGCAGGAAGAAGAAAAACATTGTATAAACCTTTCTCATTTTAAAAAAATCTTATTTTTTTCATGGTCGTATACCTTAAATCAAGAATATAAATTGCAAACAATATGTCATTCTCCTCATTGCTAACTCAAAAGTGTCATTTTTTCTGTGTAAAGTATTTTGAATTGATTTAAAGTAGAACATTTTTTCAAATCATCATCCAAACTATTCCACAATTTTACTTCATAAACCGAGATACACATTTGCTTTAAAGTAGTGTGCACAGTTTTACTTTTGAAATCATTCTTCCTTCGGTTATTTTTGTCATTTGAACTTAAGACAAAAAACTTTTGTAAATTAATTGCCAATAATGTCTTTCTTGCTTTAAACATAACTAATACATTTTTTTAAATTGACTAAATCCTGTAGTTTTAAGGTACATTTAACTTTAAAATGTTACTTTTTTGTGTGTTTTATTCCAATTGGGTTAGTTCTTTTATGTAGAAGTATATAGGTTAGTTTGTTTGACAAAGTGTAGCAAAAGGTATAGTAAGCTGATCATAATTTTTTTACGCATTAATTCATTTTTTTGTGTCTCTCTCTTATCCAAGTGTTACCTGAAGCGCTCGTCCATTGAACAATACTTTATGTGGACCATGAGAGTTGATCAGCTGTCCATCTTTAAGCCAGGTGATCTTAGGGGCGGGGTTTCCGTCCACATGGCAGTCCAGCTGGGTAGTTTTGTTTACCTGGACTGTGACTTCATCAGGCACATCACTGCCTGTTCCCCGTATGCTCGGAGGAACTAGAGAAGGACATGAAGGCATCACAAAAAGTGGTTTCATTTAAAACATAGTCACTAATAAATGCCTAACGTTTGTACAAAAGAAAAAAACTCACTCAGCACTCGGACATCATAGAAGAGGGAGTCTTCCCCTGCCTCATTGACGGCCACACAAGTGTACCTGCCAGCGTCTTCAAGCTGCGCCCTGGAAATCTGCAGCACTCGTCCACCTGAAAATGAAAAAAAAACTGACCTCATTTTCTGCTCCTTTTACTTTTATTGTGTGAATTCTTACACCAGTTTTTCATTTCACCTGGAAGGATTAAAACTTTGTCGTTCGAGGTGAGCAGCTGTCCATCTTTATACCAGGTCAGAGAGGGAGGGGGCACAGCGTTTGTCTCACAGTACAGAGAGATGGGATTGTTCAGAATTACATCCCGAGCGTCTCCACTAAAGCCTGAGTCTGATGCATCGCCAACTCCATCGGGTCTGTTGAAATTTGGTGGAACTGAAGAAAAATTGGGAAAAAATGCAAATACTGACTGGAGTTTTTTTTTTTCATTTATCTAATTCAAAACATTGAGGCACATATTCTTGGATTTATCCCTGAGGATCTGCAGAGAAGCAATCCATGTAACGTCATAAGTCCACCCAGTTCACCTTGTATATTTACATCAAAGTCCTTCTCGTCCTCTCCAGCTACGTTAGTGGCGACACAGGTGTAGCGGCCGGTGTCCGACACTTGAGCATGCTTGATCTGAACAATGCGACCATTGGCTGTAATGGACACGTGTTCATCGCCCCTCAGGATCTGTAGAAAATTTGTTTTTAAAGACTTCAGTTCAAAGGTCTGAAAAATAAAATAGCTCACTAAAAAAAAAAAAAAAACTGAATCAACCCATTCTACCTGCCCGTCTTTATACCACTGCAGTGCAGGAGGAGGAAAGGCCTGAGCTACACACTCCAGAGTGAGTGTGCTGTTAATCTTGATCTTCACCTCTTTAGGGGCCAGTCCCTCTCCGGGGATGTCGTTCTTATTGATCTGTGGAGGAACTTCAGTCAAAAACACTTTTGGTCATATTTACAACGTCACGGCTTCACGGACATTCTTCAGTGCTTAAAGGTGCGGGAACCTCACCATGAACTTTAACCTCATAGTGCTTCAGCATCTCTCCGGCCTCATTAGTAGCCACACACGTGTACCTCCCAGCATCCTCCTTCTTAGCATTGATAATCTGCAGTGTCCGCCCACCTGCCAAGGCAAAGGTCAACATAAAGTCATTGTTACTCTACTGTCATGTTATTGTACTCCATGGATGTTTAGCTAATTGGTAACTTTAAATTGTCCGCAGGTGAGAGTGAATGAAGGTTTGTCTAGTTTGTTATGTGGCCCTGTGATGGACTTGTGACCTGTCCAGGATAGACCCCGCCCCTTGCACTGTGAAAGCTGGACACCATTTGGGCACCAGTGACCCCCATGATCCGGAAAGGAAGAAGCAGCTAAATATAATAGGTGGATGGATGTAATGTTATCATCTTTTTATGCTCGTCAAACCTGGAAGGACTCGGACACTGCGAGTGGATTCAAAAGGAGTGCCGTCTTTGAGCCAGGTGATCAGAGCAGGAGGGTAGGACTGGACTTCACACACCAGAGAGGTGGGGCTGCTCAGGGTTACCGTAACCTCCTCTGCAGAAAGATCAGGGCCTGACCCAGCGATGGTGGGAGAAACTGGCACAGAAAATGACAGCGAAGGAATGTAAGAAACACATCTGCATTTTGATTTATTCCTGAAACATTCTCAGGTAAATTCAAAGAGAAGCTGTTTCTGTACCCAGAACATTGAGATTGAAATGCCTGCTGCGGTCTCCTGCACTGTTAGAGGCCACGCAGCTGTACCTCCCTGTGTCTGTAACTTGGGCCTCGAAGATTTGGAGAAAACGACCGTAAGACACAATCTGGTGGTTCCTGTCAGACACCAGCAGCTGTCCATCCTTCAGCCATTTAATCTTTGGGATTGGATTCCCTGGAAATTTAAAAGAAGTTTTCAGAGAAAGTAAAACATCTGCTTTCTCTGTAATTTACATGAAAGATTCAATAAGTTTAAAGTGGGAAAACTTTTACCTGAAGCCTCACAGGTGAGAGTGATGTTGTGCTTCTCCTTTACTTTAGTGTCCACCACTGTTCCCTCCTCCACAATCTTTGGTGGAACTGCCAATAAAAAAGAACTGACTCATACTCTCACTTCAAGTTCAATAACATGAACAACTTAATGTTGCCAAGTCTCTAGCTTTGTAAAGTTTCTTAAATGTGGACATTATCAACTTCATCATTTTCTCTTTACCTAAAATATCAAGGTCAAAGTTTTTCCTCTCTTCTCCAGCACTGTTAGAGACAACACAAGTGTACCTCCCAGCATCCTCCACTGCTGCATGCAGAAGGCGGAGACTTCTGCCTCCTGGAGGTTAAACAGATAATTACACAGCCGGCTCTTTTCCAGCACAAAAAAAAAAAAAAAAAAAAAACAGCAGGAAAACGTACACAATATCCTAAAAATGGTTAAAATTTATCACTGTAATCTGACAATTATAATAAATTAACACATATAATTTGAACTTTTAGGCTAACAGGAGGTAATATGTTTAAAATTCCAGGTTAAAGAGTGAGACATCATGAGACACATAGGAGGAAATACAGCCTGTGACATGAATATCCTTCAAATACATAAAGTCAAACAAAACATTTTTTATTTCAGAAACTTTACATGATTTCACCCATTTTCTTTGCATAACTGGCATATTTTCTTTTGAACTTGCCTCAGCCAAAGTGAAACAGGAAGTGACATCAAAGGGGAGCTCTAAGAAAAGGAAATCTCTAGTCTTTGTTTATTGAAACATAAGTATTTGAAATCTGATTTTTCATCTCTCTGATAGTGATTCAAAATAATCTAAAGAAACATCAGCTTCTTCTCTTCAGTCTGTGTTGTCAGCCGTTGCAGCAATGCTCTGTTCACATGCAGACATTCCCCTTTGACATCACGTCCTGTTACTTTGCATGCAAATATCTCAGCAACTGCTCACTTCAGAAGCATGAGATTTTTTTTGCAATATTTTATTAATGCTATATTTCCAACACTGACTGCACTCATATTTATTACAAAAAATTGATGTCACAGGCACTTTAAAGCTCTTTGGGTAAAACAGAGATAAAATTCTTGACAGCAAAACCAAACCTGACCTGAGAGGACGCGAAGTGAGCTAGTTGTTTTAACTGGCTGACCATCCTTCAGCCAGGAGATGGCAGGAAGAGGGATTCCAGAAGCCTCGCAGTTCAGAGCAACTGGGTTCTTCACCACAACACTTACATTTTCTGGGAACTGCACCTGACCAGTTATCGTAGGTGGGACTGAACGTGACAAGAAAATTGGCAGAAAAGACAACGTTTAAACTTCCAGGAAAGATTAATTATGATGGAAAAAGAAATATACCGGTTTCATACCAAGCACACTGATGTCATGTTTGCTCTCGGACTGTCCGGCCACATTAACAGCAAAGCAGGTGTAACGGCCCGTGTCTGATAATTTAGCATCTTTAATCTGCAGCAAACTTCCCTCGTTGAGGACTTTCGCTCCATGCTGTCCTGTTACGGGTCGTCCGTCCTTCAGCCATGTGATCGCAGGTCGAGGTACGCCGTCTGCAGTGCAGTGTAAGGTCACATCGCCTCCTTTAGTCACTGTAACGTCACCAGTGTCCTGTTTGTCTTGTCTTATAGAAGGACGAACTGCAGAGAGAGAAATAAAAATTTTGATAGTCAAACAGCAAACAACGCAGTATTTCATAAATATTTCTCCCCAAATCATATCACATTAAATCTCCATGTAATCACAGTCTACAATTATGCTTTCAGTAATATTTATAAAATAGTCAGATGATGGAGACGTATGTACCGTAAACCTGCAGGCTGTATTTCTTGGAGGTGGTGCCACTTTCACTGGAGGCTGTGCAGGTGTAGGAGCCAGTATCTGTTCTCTCGGCACTGGAAATCTGCAGCTGACGGCCTCCTGACAAAACCCTGAGCCGCTGGTCTGACTTCAGGTCATAGCCTAAAACATAAAGGAAACAGGTTTTAACACACATGGTATTCTGGCTCTTACTGTAACTTCTTGTTTTTTACTTACCGTCCTTCAGCCATGCAAGGTTAGGAGGTGGAATACCGCTGGACTCACATATTAGAGTGATGAGACTTCCTTCAATCACCGTCAGAGGAGAAACCTCCTCTGAGCCGCGGATACTGGGAGGAACTGCAATGACAACATGACACCTAAAGGAGGCGCTCAAATAACATTAAATGGAACCAGAACATTAATTTTTGCAGATATGTACAAAGAGAGAGATTTATGTTGAACTGTTTGTGTATTTTTTGCTTTTCTTTATTTATTTTTACACATTGACACTTATAATAATTCATGCATATTTTCTTATTAGAATAACTCGAAAACACATAAAAAAATACAAACTTACCCCAAACAATGAGATTAAAGTTCTTCTCTGTTTTTCCTGCGACATTAATGGCTTCACAAGTATACCTTCCTGAGTCCTGCACCTGAACACTATGAACCTACCAATTCAGACACAGATATGTGAATAAAGGTAATAATATACAAACACTTTAACCAAAAGTCCATGTAAAAGAAATCAAGAACAAAAGTAAAACTGTTTTTGTTAAATGTAATAAAGAGGTTGTTTCTTACATGGATATATAAAAGCATATAAACTCTACCTTCAATAAACTACCATCTGCAGACATGCTCAGACCAGGTTTCCTAAAGAGAGGATGGCCATCTTTGCTCCAGGACAGGGTAGGTGGAGGGACTGCGTCGCTCTGGCAGTGCAGCTCCACTGGGAGACCAAGGGTCGCAGTAGCATTCACTTCTTCACCCTTGATGTTTGGAGGCACTGAGTCAGAGATGAATGTAGGTCAATAAAGTGTTCCTGCGCAAGAGTTAATGCTCGCGGATCAAGAGAAACTACTGAGCGTGATTGTTGGCCAACATTTAGAAAACTCAGTGGAAGTCAGAACACAACTGTAAGCAATCCAATGTGCAGGCAGCTCTTCAGGTTTCCTCATAAATAAACAAAATCTGGGCTTATTGGCCATCTGGGACTCTTTAAACAAAATGTTCATTCTGGGATTTAACAGCAGCATGAAACCAATCAAGATTTGTTTGTAATACTTAAGTCAGGCAGCTTCATTTTCCAGAAATCTAACCTGCATAGAAATTTCTCATAAGGGTTGAAACCAGACAACAAAGATGGAAGAATTAACATACAATAAATGCAGCATGCTTTTAATTTTCTATATTTAATTTAGCATTTTATTAAACAAATATTATTTTGTATTTTCTGATAGGTACTGTATATATATATGAAATTACAAAATAATATTTGTTTAATAAAATGCATGGTGAAATTTATCAAGTTAATTCTGAAAGTGGTGTCACTAGAGAAGGACTATTCAACTGACGGCCCGCAGGCTACATCCGGCCCACAGGTGACAAAGAGGAGTAAAAATTTCTTCTTTTTTTACTTTATATTATATAAACATATTTTACAAACCTCCAAGCTGTTGGCTTTAAGTAGCTGTGGCCCCTGGAGCAGTTAGTTGAATAGCTCTCCTCTAGAGTAGTACAATAAAATTAAATTTTGATAAATTCATATTAGTTCAAAAGTATATTGTAAGCAAAATCTGAAAACATTCACTTTTTTGTTCACAAACATTAAAAGAAGGACTAAATAAATATATAAATCATTTTTTGTAAAAAATTATCTAGCCAAGTCCACTTTTCATTACAGCATAATACGTTCTGGTTAGCAATGTGATGTTTGTGGACAACCCGACTCTTTTGAACGTCTCCTTACAACAAACAATACGAACTGAGTTTCAAACAGTAAAGAGCGCTTCATAGTTTATTTTTTTACTCCTTGTAATATCTTACAAGGACACCCGCTTCGGATGGTATCATCCATTAAATGGACGTTATTAGCCGTTACCAGTCCCATACAATGGCTTCAGACTG
>JAUBOC010000103.1:5398941-5410127 GCA_032275365.1 Anablepsoides cearensis | reverse complement strand
CTTTGATAATTTTTTTAAAGTAAATAATTGATCCAATGCTTTTATAATCATTTTCCAGATTATTCCATAGTCTTATATATTTTACTGAAGTGCATCTGTCCTTCAAATTTGTTCGGATTTTTGGTTTAACAAACATTTGTAATCCCAGCTTTTCCTTTTAACAAAATGCGATTGGATGTTTTTAGGTAACACAAAATATAACCTTATCAATGGATTATTTCAATGAACTGTCTGAAATATAATCCTATTGTCATGCTTTGGTTTAATTATTTCTATGGTTCTTTGTGTTAGTTGTTTATATTATCTTTGTGTACATATTAGCTTAACACTCTCACCTGTTAGTAATTGTAAGCAACCTCACTCACAGGTGTTGTCCATCTTCTTTATCATTCTGTTTGTATTCACTCGGTCTCTTGCCACCACTTTCTCTCTGGTTTGTTAAATGATTTTGCCTTCAGTCTAGTAAATTTTGGAAATTTTAGCAATTTTCTTTTATTTCCAGCTGGGAAATTACAATATCCAAATGCTATTTGAGATTTCTCTTCATATTGACATCAAGTCCTCAGAATAACCTAAAAATAGGATTTAAACCAAATATGAATGAATTATCCTGATTAGGAAGGCAAAATAAGCCATATCAGCTCCTGATATCAGGATGATGAGTTTTAAAATAGCTTAAAGTAGCTTAATAAGCCAGAAATCTGAAAATGTGCTCAGGTCAGTTTGACTAAATTTAACTTAATCCTCTGTTTTAAGGGATAGGTCACATTTAGGCTCTTTTGGACTTACCTAAGACAACCAGCTCAATGAATTGTGTCAGGTTTCCAGCAATATTGGAGGCAACACAAACATAAAGTCCACTGTCAGAGACTCTGGTTGCCATGATCTTCATGGATCCGGAGGGAAGCTGAACATGCCTGGGAGGAAGAAGAACACAATGTCTCACTTTACACGCACAAAAACAGCAATAAATCAAATGTTAAAATAAAGCCTGGCTTGCATTTCTCTTCTCATTTGTGCCACAAAGAGAAAACTGAACTCACTCAAACACTCACTTATTTCTTTGGTTATTGCTGTAAACAAATATGCCTGCAATTCTTACTAATCTGCCATCAACCATAATTACAGCTAGTTTGGCAGGCGTGCTGCAAATACAAGAGATCACAGAGAAAACTAAGGATTACTTTGTCATCTCAGAAAACCACAGACTGTACCCTGAGGTCATGCGAGAATGACAGACAAAGCACTGTAATGTAGACAGCATGGAGTTCATTTAAGACCTTTGAAAAAGATTAAAGCTGTTGAAACATCATTTTTTTAATTGTCTTTCAAAGAAATGTGGGTTAATTTAGCATCTGGTGCCAGAAACACATTTCAGCAAAGGCGACACGGAGGAATGTTTGTTTCTCTTACTTTTTTTTATTTTTTTCAAAACCACTTCTTATAGTTTAACCCAGAAAAACAGACATTTCCCCCCTTTTTTTGTCAGATGAAGAATTTTAGCTTGTCGTCTTTTCCTTAATTTAAAAAGTTAATCTTTCAAGGTCACACGTCTGAACTGCAGACAGACTCATTCAGCACCTGGACTCTTTAACTAAGCAGACATGCTGCTGTAATGTATGACAAGTCTGGTTTGGCACTGCCTTTGTGAAAGAAAAACAAGACCTCTTGGTTGTGTTTGGTTTGCGGGTTTTTTCCCTGGAAGAGCTTCAGAGTTGATTTTTGGATCAGTGAACTGGGATCCTGTACCAACAGTAGTGATTCCACCACATGAGTAGTTGTACTATTCAAATAAAAAACCAAAACTAAACCAAAATTATTTCTATCCATGCTGAGTTAAAGAAAAAGAAATGTTTCACCTGGGAGAAAATGGAGAGATAAGCTGCTTCTCTTTTGACCAGCTGATGGTGGGAGGTGGGACACTTTGGACCTCACATGGCAAAATGATGTCCTCCTTCTCTATCACTGACATCCTTACAGGCTCTGATGAGCCTCCAGAACCACCAGCACTGGATCTGGGCCGAACTGAAAAGGCAAACAAACAAAAAACTCATCATATTTGGCAAAAACAAATTCTACGTTGTTTGAGCCTTTTAAAAAAAGATGGAACTGAAGCTGGAGAAATAAAGCAAAAATGAGTGAATACTGATAAATGATGTCTTGAATCTTGAAAGAGAAAAAACTGTTGACTAGTACAGTCAGAAGGATCCAGTGTTATTTTGAGTATTGCAGTATTTAGTGGTGGGCACAGTTCTGCTAATAGTGGAACTAGTTTCTTATTTAGCAGATTAGCATTTGGAAACCGTTAGCGGACAAATTAGCTTCCGCTGAATTAGGTTCCGCTAATTTTAAGTCCGGTAAAAATTTCACAAGTGATAAACTTCTATTTTTATGCCATTTATCTCAAATTAAATAAAGACTAGCCGCTCTTACAAGCAGTGCTGGATGTGTTATAGTGTATGTAGCATGTAGCATCTTTAGCAGCTAAACTCCAAACTAAGAGAGTCCAATAAATAAAACAATATTTTAATACAGAATACCAAAACCGACTATGTGTAAAATACGGCAGAGAAAGTATTTGCTTTTTGTTGACTAACTTCAAATGGTATGTACAAAAATATTAACTCAATCAAATGTCTTTTTTCTGAAAGGAGTATATTAGAAGTATTTGAATTGGCTGATATATCACAAATGATTCCACCCACTTTCCAATTAAACCAACAGAAAGCTTTTCTTAATTTAATCTGTTTAGCGGTTTAGTGTTAGTGGAACTAAGACTCTTGTTTAGTGGATTATAGGATAGTGAAGCTAACTCTTTGGTTAGCTGTGCCCACTGGCCGTATTTAATTATACTGTATTTATAGTATAAAAGTCATGAAAAACAAAAACACAACTTGCACATACTGTATGCTAGTAGGTGCTTACAAATGTTTCATACCTTTTTTTAGCATTAGATTGGTAACATGAACTTAAACATCAGTTGTCTTTTTTTTTTTACAGCCTTCAAATGCTAAGTTTACCATAGACTGTGAGCTGAACCTTCCTAACTGCATAGCCAGCTGCATTGGTCGCTGTGCAGACAAACTCGCCGGTCTCATTTCCAGAGGGAGACGTGATGACGAGGCTGCCGTCAGAATCCAAGGAAAAAGCTGGACCACCCAGGTTCAGGAGTTCCCCACCCTAAAACATAAGTTACAGTGAGAAATAAGAGCAGGATGTTAAGTTTATTTCTTTCTCTTAGCTTCAATAACCCATTAGATTATTTCTAAGTGTTTAAATATATGATTAGACCGTGAATATGTAACCAATGAACCAAAACATAAAATCAAAAGTCATGTTATTGCATCAGGATCAGTTCATATCTGCATCTTTTTGACTGATGCAAACAAACTGATGTTAAAATGTGCAATAGAAAAGCCAGAAAGAGGTACATCTGCACAGCTGGAGCTGGGTTTATCTGGGTCATGTTTCATACGGCTCTGTTGCCTTGTTCACCTTAACAGGAAGAATTTTACAACTCAGAAGAATGTAGAAAACAGAAAAGAAAGACAAACTGAGTAAATTACAGCTTCTAGTTTAATTTGATGCACAAAAATACACATTTAAATAGGAAACACATTGTATTTGATTGACAATTAAAGCTAAAGCTGGTTTAATGGTTCAGTACACCAGATACAGTTCAGTACACCTCTACAAAGACAAAAACTGGGTGCTGTACCGACAAGATGCACAACTACTAGACTACATAAATCAATCTTTTTAATGCCTCAGCCACATAAAATATTGTAGCTACAATGTATCTGAGGCATGCTGAGTGAATTGCACCTGATGTTTATACAGACCTTAGTCCAAGTAATGTCTGGACCTGGAATTCCTCTGGCACGGCAAGGCAGACTTATCGCTGTTCCTTCAGTCGTGCTAAATACCTGTGGGCCATGTTGAATTGTTGGAAGAACTGTGGATGCAAGGATAAAATAAGTAGAAGGTTTAGTAGTAATTACAGCTATGACTGACATTAGTATGTTTTGCTTTAATGCCCCTCCCCCAAAACAGCAGCAATTACATAAATTATTCAAATTTATATCTTTAAATATCAAACGAAAAAGCATAAAATGAGTTCAAATGATGTTCAAAAACTCTAGCATGCGCCCTAAAGACTAAACTTATTCACGTATTTGGATCTATGAATGTCTGTGATGCTACCATAAACGTTGACGGTGGTTGTATGGTTTGTGGCCCCAATAACATTCTCAGCCAGGCAGGTGTAATCGCCCTCATTATCCAGCCGAACTCTCTCGATATGCAGACTGCCGTCCCTCCTCACTGTTACATACTGATCTGGAGTCACCTGAAAGATGTTAGTGGTGGGATTTTTTTTAATCAACTCTGACTTATCTGGACGTAAGGCATTAAATAAAAGCGATCCTCCTGTGTTCTCACCAAGCCGTAGTTGTGCAGCCACTGTCTCTCAGGAAGAGGGTTCCCAGCCAGCAGCACACAGGGAAGAGTGAGCTGTTGATCCTCAACGACACTGAGCACAGCTGGACTCATTGCAATCAGGGGTTTGACTGCAGATTACATGAAGATGGTGCAAATAATACATCAGTAGAGACCAAATTATCTTTTATCCTTTGATAATAGTTACATAAAATACCCGGTCTAGCTTATGCAAAAACAAAAAAGATCATTATAGTAGCTTTAAAAACCATATCCTACATGCATATTTAAACAGTTTTTATCATAAAAGGTGAGCTGTAACATACTCGTCACCTCATCTTAATGGATAAATTGAAGATGTCAGATTTGACAGAGATGGTGACGGTGGTGTTGAGATAAACATTGCGTTTCCTCTAAATTGCCTTGGAACACAACCTTTGACACTGATGTAACCCATCGTCCAAATAAAACAACAGCACATGTGCTTCTGCACTGCATGTGTTAATCCTCTGAGGGAATGTTGCCAGCATGAAGGAGGGGGGGACTAATATATGTCATCTGGGCGTGTTTGTTCTTTCTAACCTTTGGCCCACATTTAAGAACATAGTGTGGTTTCCAGTAGTGGGTCGTCAGGACCAGCAAAGCCTTCTCTGCTGGCCTAAACACAACCAGAATAACTAGCATACGTTTTAGTATATATTATTATTATTATTATTATTTATATTATTATGAAATATCTGTTCTCTTCATTTCACAGCTTTTTTTCCCTGGTTGTGCAGCTTCCAGTAGCTATTGGTTTTAGAGCTTTTATCCAATCATATTTCGAGCATCATCTGTTGCTATAGGGTCAAAGAAATCGGCTTTCAGAAGGAACAGTGAAGGCACCTGGAGGGTGAAACAAACAGCTGTGATACTGTTGCTTTGACCAAACAGATGTTGAATTGGCGACTCCAGACCCTTCTGAGACAACGTCTGAGTTTTCACGTTGTTTGATTGGCTGATGAAAGAGCACATGTCACAACCAGGAAACTTTATGTCTGTAGCACCTAGCTAAATGGGGATCGGACATTCTCAACGTAACGAAAAAATTTAAATTATGACAAAAATATGACTTGACTTTGAGCTTTAGCTTCCACGGTGGTGGTAGAATAGGACTATATGTTGAAACGTAAACATCCCCAGGACCTGTATAACAGATGAACAAATATGTTTTTGAGGGAAAAAAGGAGATGGACTTTGTGAAAAGATAATAAAAAGTTTTAAAGAGTAAAATATTCAAATGTTTAATTTTGTTGTCATTTTGTTATGTCTATGTTGATGCTATGTGGCATAGCTGTGGTTGCGGTTGGAGAAAACTTGACGAATTGTGTTTGCGTTGTTTCAGTTATAATCTTGCTACATGGGACATATGCCTGTGATGCCGCAGCGTATTATTCTGGTTAGTGTAGGGGGGAGCATGTGTGCTTTGTTAAATCCCATTTTCTGTGTTGCTGTTCCTCTGCTGTGAAACCACCAATGGTGGACCTTGCATGTTTCATCTAGGCCTTCAATAGTGGGAGTTGGAGCGGACCTGCCAGCCAAGGAGATGCAGAGATAAAAGGGTCTGTAAGATTGCCCTATATGTATGCAAAATGTGTACATTGCCCTGAGACAACAATTGTTGTGATTTGGCTCTATATAAATAAACGGAATTGAAGTGAATTGAAAATGGGGGAAAATCTGTGTAATTTGCAGACAAACTTGACATGATGCCACGGCTACAAAAACCATCAATACATCGAAACCCATTACTATTGAAACAAAAGTGACTATAACAGCTACCAGCCATTTTTTCAAATCAAAACCCTAATTTTGTCTTACACCTATCATGATTTTGCACCCAAGTGTGACAGAAAAATTGTGTCAGGTTGACAAATCCTGGAAACTTAAAAAAAAAAAAAAAAAAAAAAAAAAAAACTACAACGCATTATTTTGGACATTTCACATGCTGGTCTTACCAAGTCCAGTTACAGTGATGCTGGCCTGGGCTTTGATCCTACCAAAATGGTTTTGTGCCTCACAGACATACACTGCCTCATCCTCTACCCAAAGATCTGACAAAAACAAGAAACATCAATGTGAACAGCGTGTTTATGAGCGGCTATATGTGCACAGCTGATTAATAACGTACTAATAATGTGTAGATCTCCCTTCCTCTGTGATATGCTGCCATGTAAGCGTGGCCTGTTCAGAAGAGTTGAGCCGTCCTCTCGCCTCCAGGTGACCCGAGGTTCAGGGTACCCGCTAGCGTGACACGGCAGGGTCACGTTGGAGCCGATTTCCACCGCCACGTCCGATGGCTCTTGGGTGAACTTGGGCGCAGCTAGAGGGGTCCAAGGTAAACCATAAGAACTGGTAGTAATAAAAACTTGCAGATATTTCTTAATGTCAACCAAATTTGAAGTCGAGCTCACTTCCAACATCAAGGGAGATTTTCCCTGATGAGGAGCCGGCAGCATTAACAGCCACACAGGTGTAATCTCCTGTGTCGCTAATCTGGGTCTGCTTTATGGTAAGAGATCCTTCCATCGTGTCCACCTCCAGGAGGGACGAGGAATGGAGCTGTGTGTTACCTTACAAATAAAGACCAATGGACAGTTTGGAATTGAAAACAAACATTAAAGGTTATAAAATAAAATGTTTTCTTCAGATCATTAACAGCCTTTCTTCATCTTGTAAACCGTTACCTTTGTACCACCTGATTTCTGGCTGAGGGATCCCAGATGCCGAGCAGGACATCACAGTGGACTCTCCGATGTTTGTGAGAATCTCACTTGATGCCACTTTCACCACAGGGGATTCTAGGAGACAATACATAATAAAAGATTGTCAGAGGATCAACACAAAACAGAGGGAATAAAACAAAACGCTAATGAATTTGGTGGAAATGTTGATAGTTCTTACCGAGAAAGGTTAGGATGGAGCTCATTGAGTCGGTACCAGCCTGGTTGCTGGCCAGGCAGCCATACACTCCTTTATCTTTCTTTTTTGTGTTTCTTATTAACAGGGTGCCATCAGGAGCCATCCTGTGTCTAAACATTACAAACAACATCCCAAATTCAGCTTTTTTTTTTTTTTTTGACTGGGCCCCACCCCTCCACAATTTTGTCTCAAAACTATTTAAATTATCATAAAATCTACATTTCAATTAATATGTTTTATAGAATTTGTGTAAATGAAAAGAAAAAAAAAATCATCCACCTGTTGGAGGCTGTGATGAACATGTCATTGTGGGTCCAAACCAAAAGAGGTTGAGGATAGCCTGCAGCTGAACACCGGATCCTCACGTCATCTCCTGTCATGAAGGTCTGATTCTGCGGCTCCACTGACACCCTGGGAACCTCTGAAGGACAAAGGGAATCACAAAAATAACATAAAATATTCTAATTATTCATCAAAATAACTCGCTATCATCTAATTAGGCTGAAAATGGTTAATTGTCACACTTCATCAGAAGACAAGTAATCTTGTGAAATTAAAGTAAAAAAAGTTACATACTGAAACTTTGAAGCTGATCAGAGCTTTGAGAAAAATTAGGAAAACAGGAACATGAAGTCTGTTTGTTCCTCTGAATACATTTAGACAAACGTTTTCTCCCCAGTAATCATGACGGCTTCCACAACTAACATTGTTTCACAGCATGAATTTCCCTCTGATTTCCTCTTTATTACTAAAACAGAAAAGACTGGAATCCAGAGAATCTTTAAATAGATTCATGATGGGTAACTTGTCTCTTTAAGAGTGTGTTTTCTGCATTATGTTGCCACTGTCAGAATCATCCCCATGTGTTTTTGGTCTGTCTAGGATGTAAAAAGTTCAAAGTAAAATCACACTTAGTCCCTGTCCAAAAAAATGCTCTGGAGTAATTATTTTTCTGTTGGTCCTTTATATTTATGGAGGTAACATCATTAAAAGATAGGGTCTTTTTAAAATATCAGATAGAGATTTTTTATCAGGTAAAATACTAAGACATTTTAGGAATACACAAATCTAATAGGGGTGCCTTGGGTTTATTTAATGTTTATTGTGAAGAGGGTAGGTCCTTAGACAGAGCCTTGCGGCACACTTTTTACAGAGTTGTAAAGTAACTAAGTACAAATACTTTGTTACTGTACTTAAGTACAATTTTTGGGTATCTGTACTTTACTTGAGTAATTATTTTTCAGCCTACTTTTCACTTTTACTTGTTACATTTTCATACAATTATCTGTACTTTCTACTCCTTACATTTTTAAAAAAGGCAAGAAGTCGTTACTTTTATTTTATTTTTGCTTGTGTTCATTCCAGCTTGTTATTGTATGTTATGTGATGTTATTGCTTGTTATAGGACATAATCTTCAAAATAAAGGGACTGTTCTAAAGAAGTATTCATATTTCATAAAATATTGCGTTTGGCCCGCAGCCCTCAGATAGATTTTCATTTTGGGGAAAAGGTTTGTGCCTCCTTAATAAATACATACATACATACATACATACATACATACATACATACATACATACATACATACATACATACATACATACATACAGACAGACAGACAGACAGACAGACAGACAGACAGACAGACTATCTTGGTTTTTATACATATTATAAATTTTTTGTATTTTACTGCCAGTTGTATTGTTGTTTTTTTATAATTTTTACTAATTTTTGTTTGTTTGTTTTATCCTTAGCTACATGTGATGCGATGGTTGTGAAGCACATTGGTCAACAGAAGTTGTTCAAGTTGTTGTAAATGTGCTTGACTTGACATCTACCAGCATTAAAATGGCTGCCATGTCAAAGCTGATGAAAGTTTCTGAACCATTCCTCCCATAAACAAACTTTTCAGTTGCTTGTTTTACTCCGAATTTCACTTCTTAAACAACTAAAACAAAGCTAGCATTACTGTATAGGAGGCAATAACACCAAATTAAAAACAGACAAAAACAACTTTTGGCAGTTACACTACAAAATTCACTGTTACGTTTAAGTTAAGATGCCAGCTGAGCTGAATAACTTCAAAAAGAGGATAATCATTTGGTACTGACTGGGGAGGTAATTAGAAAAGGCTTGGAGCCTAGAAACAGCTGTTATAAGCAAGATGAGGTAAGAAACGGGTCAAAACAGAATAAAAAACAACTCATGGAGGAGAAATAAAAAGAAATATAATGAAAATGAATCTGAGAGTGTTGGTTGTACCATTAAATAAATAGAAGATGTTCGTTTTAAAAAGCTGGATCAAGTAAAACAAAGTTATTCACCTCTTCACACTCATTAATCCGCTCTGTTAAAGTGCAATTTCTCTATTTCTGACTAAGATCATCTGCTTATAGTAAAGCTGAGCAGTCCAACATGTTCTGTGATCTTTTGTAATTTGT
Organism: Anablepsoides cearensis; assembly: GCA_032275365.1. Lineage (NCBI taxonomy): Eukaryota > Metazoa > Chordata > Actinopteri > Cyprinodontiformes > Rivulidae > Anablepsoides > Anablepsoides cearensis. Next base: position 5,400,290 of record JAUBOC010000103.1, on the reverse strand, counting down.
ACAAAAAATAAAATCCTGATTTAGTGTCAGGACAGGAAGTGTGCTCCAGAGATAAAGAACTCTGCTTAAGCGCTGCCTGAGAGTCAAGCATAAATATTTTTCACACATTTCATAAACCATTAGCGTGAGTTATAGGGAGTAAGGGAGGGGAAATGGAAAAGGGCACCTGGGGCAGAGTCATATATCTAACAAGGCAGTAGTGTTCGCTAAGAGCATTGTTCCTCCCTCGGTGCAAATCACAGAAAAGAAACAAAGTCACGCACACATGCATACAGCACACATAAATAACAGACCTACAACAGTAGCTTTTTTTAAAGCTAAACAGAATCAGGCTCATTTTAAACATTTTAAACATTTTAAATATCATTACCTTGCACTGTGAGATAGAGTCGCTCTGCAGTCGCGCCTCCCTCGTTTGCAGCAACGCACTCGTACCAGCCGGCATGATCCGGGGTTGCACCCGACAGCTGCAGGGAAAGGTTGGTCAGGACGTGCACCCGGGGGTCCAGGCGGGCATCGAGGCCTCCTCGCAGCCAGGTGAGGTTGAAGGTGACGGTGCTGACGACGTGGCAGGTGAGGACAGCGTGGGAGCCGGGGGAGACGCTGACGTTCCCTGCAGCTGTGATCGCTGGAGGAGGCTCTGCGGACGGGACAGGGAATGTTAGGGTTATTTCTTTAAAACCCTTTTTTCCATTTCATTTCATTTATTGTTTATTAGGACCCCCGCATGCGAAGCAGGGATCATATTGTTTTTGTACAGTTTATTTATAATTGAACTTTTTTTTTTTTTTGTGATTTTTGGTCAATCGTTGCACTGATCAACATGAAATTTGGCAGGAATGTAGATGTGTTTGACCTACACTGGGCCAGCCAACAGTTTTACGATAGACCCCATATTTGAGGAGGGGGCTCCATCTAAAGAGAGGGTGTCTGGATATGCAATAATGCTTATAACTCAAAAATGTTTCAATATAGGAACTTCAGATTTTGTTTTGTTGTTTAGCTCTGATCTGATGTAGGGCTATCCATCAGGCCCACCAATGAGACCCCCCAAACCCCCGGACCCACACCCCACCTGAAAAGGGGGTGTCTGGACATACAAAAATGCTTATAACTCAGATTTTCTTTTTTGTTGTGTAGCTATGATGAAGGTGCTATCCATCAGGCCCACCAATGAGCCCCCCCAACCCCTCTGGACCCCCACCGAAAACAATAAATCTGTTCGGGTGAGTTCAAAGTTCTGATGCATTAGTGCTTTGCGTATGTGCAGGGGTCATCTATGCTACCGCTATGCAATGTCTAGTTTGTATAGATACAAGTGTCTAGTTTTAAAAATACCATACACTAAA
>JAUBOC010000103.1:5349613-5362041 GCA_032275365.1 Anablepsoides cearensis | reverse complement strand
GAAGCTCAGTCATCCGGGAGGGACTCAGAGTAGAGCTGCTGCTCCTCCACGTCGAGAGGAGCCAGTTGAGGTGGCTCAGGCATCTGGTTAGGATGCTTCCTGGACGCCTCCCTGGTGAGATGTTCCGGGCACGTCCCACTGGGAGGAGGCCCAGAGGAAGACCCAGGACACGCTGGAGGGACTATGTTTCTCCGCTGGCCTGGGGACCTGACCTTGGGATTCCCCCAGAGGAGCTGGTTCAAGTGGCTGGGGAGAGGGAAGTCTGGGTCTCCCTGCTTAGGCTGCTGCCTGTGATGATCTGTGTTTTTGCTTTCATTTTCTAGTGTTTCTCTGTTCCCCTGTGTCTCTTCCCTGTTGTCTTGCCCCCACCCACACTCACCTGTTTCCTCTTGTGTCTGTTCCAGGTGTTTCCCATTGTCTCTCATTAGTTCACCTTTATAATCTGTCTCTTGTCATCAGTGTTTTTCAGATCATTGTGTCTCGTGCGTCGTGTCTGTAAGTTCTGCCTCTGTACCTTTTTTGAGTAGTATTTTTGAGCTACAAGCTGCCTTGTCAGTCCTGTTTTGGTTAACATTAAAGTATTTGTTATCCTTTTGAGTCTGCCTGCGCCCTGGGTCTTTTGCCTGACAAATCTTGTCACTGCCCCCGCAACCCGATCCCGGATAAGCGTCGGAAAACGGATGGACGGACAGCTGAACAGTAACTAAAATTGCAGCAAACAGCTGAAATGATAAGAAAGCACCTGAAAGAAGCACAAAAAAAGCTTAAATTAGCAGAAAGAAGCAAGTAGAAGATAGCAGAAGAATAGCAGAGAAAAAGCTAAATTTAGCAACAACAAAAAAAGATTAGTACTAGGAAGATAAAATAAGTAGAACCAGAACAAAATGTATAAATTACAGTAAACATTTATAATCATTTTGAAGGGTTCGGCTCCATTCGTTTTCAAAGGGGAAAATAGCTAAAATATATAAATACCAGAAAAACCAAAATAGCCAGAATGTCCTGAAGGAGATGAACATTTTGATATATGAAATGTTGAAATAGCGCAAAAATAGCGGAATGAGATAGGAGCTGAAAAAACATACGGGGGAAAAAAATTACGTCTGTAGTGTGAATGCTAGTTAAACGCTCACACAATAAATGTATAAAAAAATCTTTACTGAGATTTTTGAGGCAAAGTAAAAACACAACAAATCAAAGACATGATTTATTTAACATGTTTCTTTGCCTCCTTCTGAGTCTCCTTGCTTGTATTGGTAAGCTCTTAAAAAGAAATAATAATCAACAGAAACCAGGTCAAATGTCTTCTCAAGGACGTTCAAATCAGGTATGCATACTTGACCCTACACTCTTTTTTTAAGCTCAAACTTTAACTAGAAGAGAAATAACTCTGTGTAAACATTCACACTTTTTCTAAGCAAGCACTAAAATTATTTAATTATTGTGGTTCTTATTATTTGGAACATAAAAGGTTCGAAATGCACAGATAAAATGGAATCTCTTATCACTTTTATTGCGGTAATTGGACAATAAAATGTAATCCCGTGAACCGAACTTGAGGGGTTACTGTGGTGTAATCTCATATGAAACCTGCCAGGACGTCCAGCCACAACTGGATGAATGTGACTCGGGTCGGTGACGTAAAGCCTTGGCTTTAGTTAAAAGTTAAACAGCTCAAACTGCCAGCAGCGACCACGTGCGCTTTAATTTGTTTGCTCACATGCATTTCCTAAAACCGGTCGGCGTTTTATCAAAGCTGACCCGTGATGTTTCCAAATCTTTTGCAAAGCCTGTGATTTTAAGGTTAACCTCTTTGTCCCATCAAAAGCACAGGTTCTGTCGCAACGTCCGCTCGTCTTCAGTTTTGTGGCGTTATTCCGCTTTTTAACAGTGGAAAGTTTGTTTTTGCACAATTCTGACAGAATAATGATTAACTGTATGTGTGAGTCTGTCCAGATTTTATTGCTGCATACTTCCTGTGAGAGGAAATATTCAAAGAAAAGCTTTTTCCAACCAAAAACATAAACAGGTTGAAGCTATACACTGTGTTGTGCATTTTTCAAAATAAAACTGGAGATAAAAGCTAATTCAGACAAGCCCTTTGCATCTTCAGTCTCCAATTTAAGCTTCCATAATGTCCGTACCGCTGAACCATTTTTTGTTCAGTTTTTTTTTTCTTTTTGTTGTTAAATTTCCCGTAAACACTTCCTCCTGGGTGTATAACACTGAATACAGGAGCTTTTATGTGTTTTTTTTTTCTGAAATAATCTTGTCTTAACAGCCGGAGGGAAAAAGATCAAAACATTGCTGGTGGTAAAACTAAAAAAAAAATTTTATTAAATAGATAAATAACTGAATTTCTTTCTTGTTTTAAAAGAAATCTGCCAGCTCTTCGTGCAATGATCCGAATCACTCGAAGACAGAATTAAAGACTAAAAATGCATAAAAAGAAGAAAAGACAATTATGACAAGAATTGTTGCAATGTCTAAAATCAACATAAAGGTTGAGTTTTGAGTTGCAGGCTGGAAAAAAAAGTGTTCCAGTTAAATAATTAGATTCTGACAACAAGCAGGTCATTGTTAAATAGAACACTCTGTGTATTTACAGAGAGGAAGAGAGCCCTGCACAGATCGGCGTGACTCTTAGTTAAAATAAAAGTTTACAATGTGGCTGAGCTTTTAAGCTTTCTTCCTTGAGTTTGTCTTTCAGCGAGTTTGTGCAAAGGTGAGTGTTTTCTGCTTACCCTGACCCACTTCCTGACTGTGAAACTGACGAAAAAGGGTGGAGTGCTTGAAAACTGACACTCTCTGGTACCACTGAAAAACATTCGGGTAGCTTGCATTTTCCTGGAACATGCACTTGTGATTGTTTTCGTCCTTGGAGGTTTATTATTGTTATTATTTTTATTACTGTGCACAGTGATGTGCAAAATACAAGTGTTTTATTGGAGTGAGTCAAATGTCTGCATAGGTAGAGTTATCAGTACCTCAGACATATTAGACGTCAGCTGTTAATGCAGAAGTATTTTAGTTGGAAGCATTCAAATGAGTTTCCACTTCCACTTTGCTACTTTTAGTTGCATATAGTCTTTCGAATAACAGCCAGCCAATTGTAACCATGTTAGCATATGACTCTAGATATAATTAGTGTTTAACAGCAGCAGAAAAAAAGAATCCAAAAACATTCAAAATAAAAGCACAAAATGTGATTTTATTAGTAATCTATACAATTAAATGATTTAATCAGTAAGTTGCCTAAAGGTCCCATAAATATGAATTGTCAAATATCTTAAACAGCTCCTAATGATATATCACTGTCCTCAAACTGTTAAGGCAATCCCAGGATGTGGTACTAAGAAGAAACTAATGAGACATTTCTGTGAAAAAGTGGGGGCAGAGTGTGGAAAACAACCAGACACAGGACAAACACTTGAGGCTGCAACTAGATACTTTTAGCTCACACCAAATACTGCACAACGGAATCAGTGTAAAAAAAATGAAACAATTTAAAAAAAACTTCTTAAAGGCTGTAATGTAACAATAAATTCTGTCATCCACATCTTGTATCTATTTTAAACAGCGACTTTGCTGTTACTGCTGGGCCCAGATACTTAAAATATTTATAGTGTCCTTGTCAGAAAACATTTGTGCAACTTCACAGAGCAAATCTGTGTAAAACGGGGGCGCTAGAACCATTGATGCTAGAACCTTCAAAGTGACTCAGCAAAACGGTGCTGCAATATTTGTGATGGAATACAGACGACACACATTTACGCCTCATGATTGCAGATGAAAACGTAGTTTACCGTATGTCTCATATGTTGTCTCATGTGTTGTCTCAGCTGTGCTCCTTTTGTCCGCTGCTGATTGGGTTCTACAGTCAGAAGCGCAAGTCGACAAAATGCACTTATGTTGCTGCTTGAGCCAATTTAGTTCAAAAATCCAACAATCACAGTGATGCTTGTCAAAACAGATATTGTATATGCTGTTTGCTTATGGGGTGCCAAGTGTAAAATGAAATATTTTTTTTATTATTTTATTATTTTTGAGTGTTAAAAATATATAATATTTTATTGTTATTTAGTTCACTGTTCTTACATTTAGCATAATTTTTACTAAAGGTTAAATCTAAATGTTAAAAAAATATATTCAGATTAAAACCTAAATCTAAATGTTTAAATCTAAATGTAAAAGTTAAACCCTAAATGTTGAAGTTAAATGTTGAGGTTCACATTTATGTATTTTGGAATGGAACGCAGCCTTTGCTGTTGGTGCTCAGCTCATGCTATGACGTCATCATCCTGAGACAATAGCAGCTAAATCTTCCCTACAAGACATCAAACTATTCAATTCAATTCAATTCAGTTTATTTATATAGCGCCAAGTCACAACAACTGTTGTCTCAGGGCACTGTACACAAAAAATAACAATAAATCTAAAGAAAAGCCAGCAGACTGCGTCAAATCTTTGCTTCGCCACAGTCTAGCGGCATAACTAGCAGCTATGGCTGGTGTCTGAGCTGCACTTCAAACTGCTGAACCACAGTGACCACCTATATTGTTTTTTATTAACATATTTTACAGATGTTAATAAAATTTTAACATAGATTTAAAATATTATCTTCGGCAGTGTTAGCAGCAACTAGCGGTGGCTAACAGCAGACACTGTTTAAGTTTGTCGCATGATGATGACATCATCCAGGTTAGCTGATACTAACTTCTGCTAATGCTTCTAATGCTAAATAATGAAAAATACATTATGTTAGAGAAATTTTTTAACATTTCATTTCACACTTGGCGCCCCATATTTGCATGCTTTGTGAATTATGAGTTTATGATGTAGAACCTATAAAATGAACATTTAAAGCTTTTTAGGGATCTTCAGGGGGAAATCTACATGCACCTTTGAACTGTTTGGGTTTTAGTTTTACTGTTTTCTTGGCTCTTTTTTGCTCATAAGAATTTAATTTCTAATAGCATTTTACATTAAATAAATTAATATTACTGGTATTTACAACTTGTACAACAATATCACTTCTGCCGTTAATTAATACTATCTGTAGTTCCTTCAATTCCCAAGTCAAATCAGCAGAGAACAGAGGAAGTCAGCTGAAACGGCTGACGGTTCTTCGTCTGTGTTAATTGCCAGGATTGTGTCTGAGTCTCTAGACACAGTGTCAAGAAAATAGCCTGAATGCTTGCCAAGGTCTCTCCATTCACCATCACAAACTGTAAGGGGAATGCTGATAGAAGGTCCAAAAGGCTTTCACAAAGACAGGCCTTTCAATGATCTCTGAACGGCGTCTTGAGACATACTGAGAATAGCAGTTTATAGTTTCGAGTGATTGCTACTTTAGCTTTTAGGGTTTTAAAATGAATGAACGGAGAGGACTCCATGCTAGAATGGACTAAATAAGCTTGAGCTATTATGATGAAAACATCTTTTGTAATGTGACCTTTGTAGTGGTTGGTTTTCTGAGTCCTAGAGGAGTGAAATACGATGCATATTCCCATCCTTGGCAACCAGTAATTCGTCTTTATGATCACGAGAGAGAGAGAGAGAGAGAGAGAGAGAGAGACCAAAATTGCCTTCAGAAGTGTCATCCTCTCATGGACGGAAGCACACAGTGTTGTAACAAACCAGAACAAGAGCTGTTATGAGGAGAATTTTGCCGATACGTTTATAAAAACCAGGCCCCTGAATTGTGGGTTTTCAAAGCCAGTGTAAGGCTAAACCGACAGAGATATCTGCACGCACATTCACAGCGCACATGCAAAGCCTGTCTGACACATCAGTATTAGAGCAGAGTAATCTCATTACTGACGTACCGAGGTAGTACTAAGCTCTATTCAGTCAAGGCACATGAATGAGTTCAGTGACGTCTGTGCAGCAGCAGAGAAGGTTTAGCCCGGATGTTTCCTGTTAATGGACATCAACTGACTTGTGCAGTGGTGCTTCAATAGCTAAGGGACGTTGTTAAAAATAAAACAACAACAGGCTGTAAAAGACAATGGGCATAAAATAAAGAAGGAATGTAAAAAGCAAAAATAAAGAGATAAATAATATACATACTGTGGATTAGAGCAGGATCTGAGTCTTGAGCGTTTTGTCAGCAATCGCTTGTTCTGAAGAAGTGCCTGAAACAAAATGCTGGTTTCTTATAACAATCACAAGGGCACACTTTTCATACACATAAATTCAACAAATCATATTGGGGTTGTCTCATGGTAAATGTAAAATACACATTAATATTCATCTTTGTCATCTCAGTTGGTCCCTCTGTACTAAAGCTAAACGTCTTGGAATTCCCCAGACCACATTCAAAGTTGAACATTTACCTCATTGGTTTGTGAATTACTGTTTTGAAGCCTCAAGTTTGTCGCTGGGTGGTTGCCATCTTGGGTTTTTCCAGGCGAACATAACAAACAGTAGCTCTGTAGAAACTGGGAACAGCAGTTTGGTCACCACATCATTTTTCTGCACAATTTAGGGACTTGTTTTGTTTCCCAGAAGTTCTTGTTTTTCTTTAGTTTTTTGTGTACTTTCTAAACTACACAATATATATTTTCCTATTATGTGTATTTTGACATACGAACGACATTTAGATTTACATAGATGCTTTAAAATGAATCACTTTTCATAAGAAATTAATTCTCAGTGGATATGCTGAAATATAATTCGAACTACTAAGAACAGTATTTAAGTCATGTTTGATCAATTTTCTGATGAGTAGCCTACTACCATCTGTGTGTACAAATGGGTTTGTAGGTGTAAAGCACTTTGGGGTCTTTGAGACTTGATAAAACTATAAATAAGTTTAGTCCATTAACCATTTGCCATAGAGTAAGAAAAGGCCATTACTGATATCTTAAAACTGGGATGGGCAATTGGCAGCCAGTTACTTACGTCCAGCCCAAAGATAAGCTCTGGTTTGAGTGTTTTTTAAAGTAGTTTTTACTTTAAAAAGCACTCTCTAAGATCTGCTTTGAGTGCTTTTCTTAGAGAAAAAAAAAAGCTTATTTTGAGAGGTACTATCTAATCCCAGATTTTAGGGCAAACTTAGAGATGCTGTCTGCCATGAAGGATTCAATATAAGTCACCACTAAGCAAAAAGCTAGAAATGAAAAGTTCACTGAAGTTGCAAGTACATGAACAACAGTGACCAGTGGTGGGCACAGTTCCCCTAAAGCACTAAAAGGGGAACTAATTTCCTGATTAGTGCTTTAGGGCTTTTGCTATTTTTTTAAATTCATCAGTGGATTAGCACTTGCTAAATTTACAGGCTACATTTAAAAGCACTAACTGGGGTCTTTAAATGTTACTGATCATTCAATATTATTGTTCACAGTTGAGGGTGAAAGCTGTCGCTCATTTTGTTCATATGCACGTATCTACAAGGTCTTATGTGTCAAACTCAAGGCCCATGGCCCAAATGTGGCCTGTGGGTGACTCCCATTTGGCCCACCAAATGCACCTAATGACAATATTATGCACACAGTAAATATTGTTTCATGTTGACGCTGAAGAATGTTCCATGTGTCATCTGGATTATATTAGTGCTTTAGAATTGGCTTTTGCTACATTTTTCAACGCATTAGTGCTTTAGAATTAAGGGACCTAAATATTTGAGGTAGTACTTTAGGGTTGGTGCAACTAATGTTTAGATTAGTGCGGCCCACTATTGACAGTGACTTTTTTTAAAAACCAGAACCACGACCAGTCCACGCAGGAGTCTGCACTCAAGGCGCTATTGCACTTCAGCTTGCTAAAGTTAGTTTATTTTTGTTTGCTGTAAATATTTTTGCATTCATTAACAAGAGTATAACATGTATTTGGGCATGAAATTTATTAAATTACAATACTGTATTTTTGTTTAATAAACTTTATATACACAAAAAATATTTTAATTGACATTGCATTTGGGTCAGTGTGCAGCATATTGTGGTCCTCTGGCAGTGCCGACAAAAGATTGTGGCCCCTTCCACCATTCAAGTTGCCCATCCTTGTCTTAAAATGTAGATAAAGAAGCGTTGTTTGATTATGTGGTAAATTGGCCTGCCATACACCATTTTGCTGTAAACCTCCATTGCGTACTTTTCTGTCTGTGTGGATCCGCCCACAAACTGAACTTTTGCTCCACCCAACAGTGAGGTTGCGCGCAGATTTTATCGGGAGCGCGCTTTCTCTTCCTGACAGTTCAGAGCTGGTTTATACTGAGAGTGGTCGCGGTTTTTTTTATCCTACGAAACAGCAGACACCCACTAGTCTACCCACACCACGAACCGTGCCTGGAGTCGCGTGGCGTCTTTTCCTTCATCCGAACCAACACACTCTGACTTCGCATTAAATATGTCTAATATGGTTTGTCGTCAAAAGCCTCAGGTAAGAAAAATTATCTTGTTTTATTTTTATTTTTACCTCTTCGTGCTTTCCAACGTCGTTCATTGTTAAGTATCTGGGAGTTAACCGTGCTAAGAACTCGTTTACCCTCTTTATTCAGGGCTAATATTTTAAAGTTAATTTCTTCTCTGGTTGAGAGGAAATAAGAAATAGGAAACCGCTGGAATGGCTCTATGTGTAAAGACGCGCGAAAAATGTGAACACAAAACCGCCTATTTCCGCTATAAAGAGAACATAGGGCAATTGTTGGCGATTAAAGGGTAAAACCTCGTGAATTCACTTAAAACCCTACACACATGGTTCATCGTGGTTTATTCAGTTAATTGAGCCGTCGTGGCTCACTCTCCATCCTCCCCTGTCTGGGGTTAGCAAACCCGTCTCCTTGTTTCCGATCCACATCTGTTCAAAGCTGGGATGTTGCTTTATTATATGTATCGTATGAATTTCTAATCCGTGTTTAAAGTCGAGTTATCCTAATGATGTCGGCTTATTTAGGGGGGTTCTCCCGTCTCTGACCCAGATTCCGGTAGCGGACCACGGTAGACCTCTGGCTCCCAGCCAGACATCACGGCCTTGCTAACACTAATTTGGATTTCGTGTCTGTGTGTTAGCTTCCATCGTGCCCTCTGGGTGGGGGGATGGTACATCAGAGCTATACGTATCTAATAACTGTCTCAGTGCTGGTTTAAATATATACATTAAAATACGTAAATGTGTCTAAATTAATTTCAGGTACTAGGAGTGTGTAAAATCACGTTTCTAGGTCGTCGAATTGCCAAACGCTGACGCAGTGTTTGACCTATTGTGCTGTTAATCCGGTTCCGAGGATGTGGCAACCACGTGGAGATACCCGAAATAACATAATTAGATAAAATACGTTTTTGACAGCTTATTTCAATTGTGACTCAATTGATTGAAATGATAAAGAAAAGGAGTGGTTACGTTGATTGAATCAAGTCGCCTCGTTTTTGACGTGCAGGGCAGGATGGGGGGTGTTTCCTCCACATTTTTGACGTCTCCATTTTTGTTATCCTGACCAGTTTTTGATGTTGATTCTTTATCCGTATCATGAGTTGTTGTTTTTTTAATTCCCCCCAAAGCCCAGTAGGATTTGTTCTGCATACAAGCGTTTTTTTTTTTACTGGTTTCTCGTTAATGTTAAATTGTAAGCAGTAAATTTCCACTCTGTTAAAAGCTGATGAAATATTCGTCAATGCCTCGTTTGGCCACAGGAGGGGTGTCTAACAAGCATTGATTGTTCAGCCTCAAAGCTGCACTTTTGTGCCTGTTTAATCAGAGGGAATAATTATGGGGGGTGCATTCAGGGCTACTCTTTGTGACAAACTAGTCGCAGTCTAACTTCTTTTTATTTCAGATGACTGTTCTTTTTGTCTTTGTTTGCCTTTTTTATGTATTTATTCCCCCAATCTATAGTGGGGCCAACTGTGAATCCAAACAATTTGTTTTTATATTTATGTGCTTGAGCAATGAAATAAATTAGATCTTTTTGTTTTTGCACATTTAGTGTGCAGTGGGCACGAGTTTTATTCGGTCATTCCTTAATGCTTGGTTGCTGGTTCTGCCAGGAATGCTGGTAATGGTACAAAAACAACAGCAGAGCTTGAGATGGAAACTCTGTGTTAAAGAACAGTCTAGAAAGTCGGGGGTGGGGTTTGCCTGTCAAAGCTGTGTTAGGTGGTGAATACGAGGAGGCAAGAGGCAATAAACTGGTGTGGAGGAGATGAGCTTTTGGGGGGAGTCTTCGGCCAGATGTTGCGTAACGGCCCAAAACCAGGCCAGTGCCCTTTCTATTAACATGCAGGCGAGGTTTTTTAGAGGCCTCTCTGAAAGTGCAGCTCAGAAGACTGGATTTTAAACGTGCACCATTACATATGTGCATTTACATTTTAGAATGTACATTTTTCATTGATAATGGTGTATATTTTTTGCATACTTCATTGGATATTTCTAATGGCTTTCACATCAACTGGCCTGGAGGTAACCGGTAGACTACCCTGTCGATTTAAACAAACTATTATCCTCTGCCAGTCTGTTTTTCGTCCGGTCTAAGGCCGGCTAATGCCATCGCAACGTCTGATCGTAATCACAATTCTGATCACGAGGATAATGTACTTCCAAGTTTAGTAGGCCATTGGAAAAATGTCTGCCATTTTTCACACCCATTACCCTTAACACGTTTTGCACACACAGTATTGATTATATATACCGAGAAGGCATATCGGTGTCAAAGAACAAAATTGCTTTTCTCAAAATGTGCTTGTGCTTTGCACAGCCTCCTTGCTAAATAAATGTCAGAGTGAATTATTTAGTTTACATGCCTCTAAGTAAGCAGTAATTATATAATATATTTTTTTCTTTTTCCCCAGACTAGTAGTAATCACAAACTTGGATGTAGATGAAGCTTTGTCAGTGCCATTGATTCTTCACAGAAATGAGATTTTAATAATTAAATTTCATGTTAAATCACATGCTGGTGTGAGGAATGTAAAACTAACAATAGCTTAAGCAACATAGTAATCCTGCTTCCCTGCCTCTGTCTTTAAAACTGTGGTCTTGTGGGTGGTTTTCACTTATGTGTGGGAAGAGGAGTAAACATGTTTGAGCAAATGACAACTTTTTTTTTTTAAGGCCGTGTTCCTAAGAGAACCAGCCCATCAGGGGTGTGCAGTTTTTTTCACAAGTTGTTTTCCTTAGGGGTCAGTGTCCATATTAAAAAAAGGGAGGGGGGCATATAGGAGGAGTTTGCTTTGGAGGCTTGTCACATAAGGTGGCGTTTCAGAGATCTAACTTCAGAGAGCTGATTGAACGTCTCTCCTGGCCTGTCGGGATGTAGCAGCAGGTGTGGGGATTTTAAAAACTACATTTAAAGTGTAAGGTAGGAATAGCAAATGAGCTGACAGGGTTTCTTATGATTTACCAGCAAATTTGGTTAAAATATCTGATTCAAGCTTCAAATCCAAATTTGAGGTGGATTATGTTATCTAATAGAGGGACTAAGACGTCATGAAGCAGACTCTCTGAAACGGCTTACTGTTGAATTTTGTATGCAGTGTGACGGCAGCTCTTCTGCGTGTTGGGAAAAGGCTTTTTAAAATGGGATTCTCTGCATGGAAAAGGAGATGGGAGGGTGGTTTTTAACTGGCATCCTGTGTCTGAGGTTGCCTCATTTACCAACTGACTCATGCTTGCACTGCTATCTTGCCAAAAGCAGACCGGGTCAATTTCAAATGTCAAAAAAAAAAAAAGAGGCAAACCTCAACTCTGTTTTTCTCCTTTTTTTTCCCCCCTTTATAGGTTATAATGTATGACCAACACAGAATAAGTACTACTCTATAGCCAACGGGATCCCGAGGACTTGATTACAGTCGCTTTAAGCCTGATAGTTTGTCCGCACGGCTGCTCCCACTCTCCCTTCTACGCACGGCTGTCGTCGGCTGGCATCTCTTCTAACAAGTCCCCTCTCCGTGGGTGAAGAAGTCGAAGTTCCACTGTGATCTTTGCCTGCTTCGCCTATTTCCTACACTTGGTTCCTGTTCTACTCTCAGCAGTGGTGCTTTCCTGGATTTGGATTACTCCCTATTAGGTAAGCCTATGACTAATGCATAGGACTGATAAGTCGCTATGCACATTACGGGGCGCCTAATTCTAATTCTCTCTGTAATAGATGGCTTTTATTGATTGATGACCAGTGTTGCACAGCTTAATAGAGTGTTGTGCACTCAAGAAGGCATGCTTGTTGTTACTTCATGTGGGATATTCTTTTTAATATATTTTCAGAAATTCAATTAAAAAATTGCCAACATGACTCCAAACGGTTATCTGATCTTTGAGGATGAGAGCTTCCTGGACTCCACGGTGGCCAAAATGAACGCTCTGAGAAAGAGTGGTCAGTTCTGCGACGTTAGACTGCAGGTATGGCTAATTGTGTATGTTTATGGTTTATGGTAACAGGGGATGGATATGAACTCCATGTGAGCGGAGGCCTCCTAAGTGGGCCTATTGCTCTC
>JAUBOC010000103.1:5330171-5340233 GCA_032275365.1 Anablepsoides cearensis | reverse complement strand
CTAAATGTTTTCAATGTCTTCTTTCTAAAAATGCATTCATATGTAATACAAAAATCTGACGTCACAGGCACTTTAAGGACCAGCAAACCAAAAATCCAATAGAAAAATTAGTGTAGAAAAACAGATTTTATGCTTTACATTTGCATATATACTGTTGAAATAACAGGACATTGAGGTCATTGGTGAGGTAACGCTGGATCCTAGTATTCCTGTTCAGTTTTCTGTATTTGTAGAGCGGAATGATCCAAGCTACGTTACACAATGTAAAGAGTTAACTGTATAGTGCAAGGTTGATCAAATATGTTAGTGTGAATCCAACTCCTTTTTCCTTAGCATCGTTTTAGTTTTTCCCTTTTCACACCACCAGCATCACATTTCCATAAATAATATACACATTACTGGTATGTTGATGATTATTTAAAAAAATAATAATTTTGGAATAAGTAATATTTTTAAAATATCCCTTTGCTCATTTCAAGTAGACATATCATGCTTTTAAATCCTTCCTCTTCATATTTAAATTGGCTTCCAGACTGGTCCACTCCGGTTTGAGAGCGAGGGGTAATGGTTCTATCGTTCAGAAACGTTTTATTTACAATTCTGTTGCAGATTATTTGATGTATTAGTTCAGGAAACATTATAGAAAATAGAGAAAACTGAACCGGCTGAAAAATACGACCCAAACAGAATATAAATATATATTTGCAGCACCTGGTAAGACTAAATTCAACTTTTCTGTCTCCTAGAGACTCCAACTACACAACAAAATGTATATAGAAATAAATGGAAACTTCAAAATATACATTGCTGTGTGTGATTTCAAACAATGTTGCAGCATTATATATTCACATGGTCATAAAAAACTAAAATATATTTCTGAAAAATAGTTTATACAGACATATTTGTATCTCTCTAAAAGATAAAAGTGAAAAAAATATGCTCAGCTGTAGTAGAAACAGATATAATCAAGTGCAAGATGAATTAAACAGTGTTTAAACAGGTAACGGTCTGATGCAGGAAGTACAGTTTAAACCTTTAGAAAGGTCGAGAACATCCATTCATTCAAAAGAAAGCATCGTCTTAAAGGGTTTATTGTAGGAAAGCGTGGTCCAGAAGAGATATGCCATCAAGCTTAGGTTTTACTTCAAGTGAAGGAAGAGTTTAATTTCAGGCATGTGGTTGGTCGATGTTGCGGTCAGTGTGACCCCTGCTTTAAACGGCACTATGTGGTGAAAGAGGTGTGCTGGCCCGTGACCTGAACGCAACAATCCAACGCCTTTTTTAGCTCCATCAACTGGTTCCCTCCGACTCGCAGCTTCTCCCTGTGAGCAGATGAAAAGAAAAAAAAAATGCTTGGTAGACATAAAGAGATAAAAACTCAAGAAGACAGATGAAGAAGGAGAGCTTGACAAATGAATATCGCTTTAAATGCTCCATTTTTCACTGCTTTGTCAGTTTGACAACTTTCCTTTAAAGAAATGTTTGTGAAAGAAAATCATTTTCAGCTGTTTCTGACATTTTGAATCGTGTAAATAAAAAAAGGGGGTGGGGTGAAGGCTGGCTGGCACACCTGATTTAAATAAACGAGTAATTATCACACTTCTGCCGAACTTGAAGAGTTCAGTGATTTAATCAGGTGTGTTGAAGCAGAGAAACAAGTAAAACGTGCAGTAAAGTAGACCAGTATAGCAGTAGACTATATGTTATGTGCTTAGATAGTTTATTTTTCCTAATAAAAAAAGAAACAAATATAATTGAATCCAGCAGTAAAGGTATAATTGTTCAGTGTACTATATAAATGAAACAAACTTCTTATTTCTCCCAACTGAACTAGATATTTCTGCCCACGCTGCCCCCCGTCTCCTGACAGTTAGAAATTCTCATGAAAAACACACACACACACACACACACACACACACACACACACACACACACACACACACACACAGTCTTGGTGCTGGTAACAGCTGCTTAGCAGCAGAATCACTGAGGGAGCTCGTTGCTTGTTTGTTTCCTCCTCTGCTTTGTTTCCATTGGAACATTTTGTTACAGCAGACATAAGGGAAGAAGAATTTTCTGGCTTTGGACCCTCCCTGTTTCCACCTCGCATCCATCCGGCCTGCACACTTCCTCCTCTTTAAGAAGGACTACGTCTGTGTTTGCTCAACTTCTGAAAATGCCAGTTTGTCTTATTTGTCATTTATTTCTGACTCGCCTGGGCAGCTCCCGGGATGTGCTGGTCGAAGCTGGAGTTTGTAATCCAAAAACATTTTATGGACATCGACTTCCTGTCAGTGTATTTACCGACTATAACCTGCTGGTCATCATTCTGTGACACAAAGCTAGTGTTGCAGCTCAACAATGTATACATAAGGGGTGTGTGCTGTGCAGCTTTTGTATGTTACATAACAGCCGTCGCATGTTTGACAGGTAATGCATGAGTGAACCTCACAGCCTGAACTGAATATTAGACACCTAAAGCAGTGATGTGCTTTTTTTTAATTAAACTGTGATTACACAGTTCATATGCAGAATTGTGTTTTCAAAAAGCAACATTATCTCCATTTATCTGAAAGAGAGAAAACACTGACCTTTAAAAGAATAACTCAGCTATGCAAACAGACGTCTGAGAGGTTTAAATGCCTGACATATGCAAAGGCATGCAAAGGGCTTCTGGTTTAGCTCAGTTTGATTAGTTATTTAATAAAAAGGGCATTATTTTTCAATAATATTGTATATAAAAGATGAAAGCATTGCTTCTGTATGAGACATGATTCTGATGCAACCATTCATGAAGTGAAAAACAGCACAGAGAGGGTGAACTTTCCATTCAACTGAAGCGGTTTCTTGTTAGCGTAGCAATTAAATACACTGAGCAGAAAATTAGGCAATGTAAGGCCTCGGGCTTTGTTCTATTGAACAATGTTCTGCTCTCTGTGGGTTTGTGTAATTGAGCAGAAAAGTAGTTTAAGTTATATTTTAGGGTTAAAGCTATCATTTATTAAAGCTTCAAAAAGGGGATGCTGAAGGGTCTGACCGGTAAATATGATGACCTACAGGGAGCTGCCGCTAGAGGGTCAGCGTGACAGCAGCGAGTGAATTATGCAAGAAGTGACAAGCAAGTGAAATCTAGTACGTGACTCGGATACATTAAAACTTGAAAAATCCGCCGCTGCCTGGAGAATGACTCATCCGGCGTTGTCCGCTGCTGTGTCACTCAGCAGTTAAGCCGCGCTGCATTAAAAGCCATTAGCTGTCAACGCCGAGGTTACATCCACGTGAGAAAATAACCCAGGAGCAGTGAAAGCTTTAGGCTAACACACACACACCATCAAAGAAACAGATGTTTCTAAACAACCTCTGGAAATTTCTTCATGTAGAAGTATTAACATCTGAGAAAACCACGCTAAAAGACGGACAGCTGTGCATATTTCACTCCCTGAACCTGAACGCAAGCAGAAGTAATATTTATATCTTGTTTTTCTTTCTCTAAATTGAAAAAAAAATATCCAGATGAAGGGCTAATGTAAGCATAAAAACAAATGTGAGCCTTTAAAGTGTTGACAAATGCTTTCAGATGATGAGGATTCTTACAAAAGGAACCCTCTTTTGTGGGAATAAAGTTGTCAGCAAATTCATACTTACTGCTGAGTAAACCACCCAGTGATGATAAAATAAACCATATTATTAATTTTGTTCACCTAATTATAAAAGTCAGGCACAGGCAAGTGTATGGAGGACCGAAACCGAATTAGAAATAAAAGCAGAAATATATACGGACCAATAAATAAATTATTTATAATAATAAAATTATTCATAAAAATGTATTGATTTATATGGCTAAATAAATAAATATACTTAAAATGCACTAGTTAAATTAAAAAATGTGAAGTTTTATTATTTTATTGACTTTTATATTCATTTCTAGCTTAGTTAAGCATGCACAGTAGATCTGCACATGGATCCTGCTCCTTCCTGTCTGTTGACCAATAGGAGAGGAGCTGACCCAAAAATGACCACCCACCTTATTTACATAATAAGGCAGAAATGCACATAGAAATAAAAAGACTAGATTAGAAAATATATGAATATAAACATTTAAGAGACCTAAATGCATGTAAAAAGAAAAACTAAATATATATTTAAAACAACAGTAAAATATAAATTATTTGCTAAACTATATAATAAATTGGAACTAAGCTAGAAAAAAAAAATGAAGGTCAATAAATTCTAAAACATGAGGTAAAGTTCTCCTTTTTTCATTTAATTGGTCAATGTTATGCGTCTTTATTTATTTATTGGTTCATTTATATATTTCTGCTTTCATTTCTAATTATGATGTTTCGGTCCTCCATACGAATGCTTTCAAAGAAATTACAAGAGCAAGTTTTAATCTGACACTGTGTAATCTTATCGTCTGGTGCCCAGTTGGACTGGCTTGTCAGTGACTCAACATGTGCTTGAAAAGAGTCTCCTTATATAACTGGTGACATCACACACGTCCACAAGATCAAAAATGTAAAAACCGCAGTTAATGCACTGAGTAAGAAAAGACCTCTGATTACTTCACAGGGAAAGTAACATCAACCGTTTACCATCACAGCACAGTTTAACGGTGACTGTAGGGAGTTACCTGTCGTAAGGAGCGCTGGGGATTATGTTACCGCTGGGCTGTTTTATTTAACGCTAAATAACCACTGCTTTCATCGTGACTTCATGCTTCTAATCACAACAGGGTTTGTCCATTCTCACTGCTTATTTACAAAACTCTCACTGGGTAAAACACACTCATGAGATATTTTACTAACAAAAGCATTATTGCCATCAGTGTCAGATGATAAAATGTTTCAAAGCAAACAAAGTAGTCACTGTATGTACACATTAATGGTGTCAGTTCTGTTATATAATAAGTGACTAGAACAGACACTAAATAAATTTGATTCTCAGTTTGACATGCTGCTTGGGGCTTTCAAATCTCAGAAAAAAAAAATCATTTTTGAGTCAGTCAGACAGCAACATTATGAGAGGCCCCATAATGAGACGTAATCTGTTTAAGACATAGACCTGTGGCTCGTTTCCATGGCAGCAGCCAGGTTGAACCTGCAGGCACAAACGAGGCTTTCTGCTCTACACTGCAGCGCACCGACAGACAGATGAGTCTGTTCAGGCTCGTGTACGTGCAGAAGTCTGACGCTTCAATTTTTCCTCGACAAGTCAGAGATAAAGATAAGCTGGAGTGATGTTATCTCTTAATTTTGGAATACACATTGATAATAACTACATGGCTGACACAATTAATGCTTAAAAACAAATGATGAGAGGCCACATAATGACTTGATCCCTATGTATAAATGCCAAACAAAAAGCTAATGAACTTTTAATTACAAAAGATATAAGAAGTGAACAAGCAGTATATTTTTAAAAATATATGTTACACTTTTGGATGATTATTATTAATTAATTTATATCCATTGACTAAACAACATGACACATTTATTCATAGCAATGATAATAAGAATAAACACTAAACACCATTTTACGCTGATACCATCTCTGTACCCATTTATAATATTTATAATTTGCTGCTACTGATAAAATCTTGAGCATGAACTCATGATTTAATCTTAGTTTAATCTATAATTTAATCTCATTGTTTTTTTCTCATTATAGCTTGATGTACATTCGCTTTGTAATCTTTCTAAAAGCAGACGAGCAAACAAAACCAAATCAACAACACTTAAAGTAAATGTCATACCAAAAGCTTAACGCCCTTATCACTAACATTTGAATAAACAGTAACAAAATGTTCTCTTGTTATCAGCTCGTGTTTGTATTATCACTGAAAACCATTGGCAGAGCTGAAGCAAAAAATAAAAACTGTGCACAGTCTAAGTTTAACAATATCGAGCTTAAGGCAGCACAGCAGAAAAACAGATTCGGCTAAAAATAGCACACGTGGAGGGACGAAACTCTGCAGCTTTCTGCATCAATATTAAACACTGAACGGCTGAAATAATCTCAGGCAAAATGCAAATTTAAAAACCTGCATTGGGTGAGAAGAGGAATAGATAAACTAATTTTAAATATGTTAGGAAGAAATTTAGTGCCTAACAATAACGAGATGCACGATGGATCTCAGGTTAAAACAACAGCAACCATGTAAAATGACAAGTAACTCTTGCAGAGCTTATTAAGGTAGGACTTTATTTACAGTGTGAGCATTTATGCGAGTTAATGTGTACGCAATGTTTATTCTCTGTTTAATTAAAGTCAGCAGGTTTTTAAACATGGCACTTGTTTGTTCTGCTACGTATAAAAGATGTATTGATACACGAGCAGAGTCGAGTCTCGTCGGTGCAAAGTGCAAATCCCATGATGATAAGAAGAACAGGCTTACTTGCACACACCTGCTTAGTGTTACCAAAGTGAAAAAGTCTAAAGAACCCCCCCCCCCCCCCTCGAAGAAACGTGTTAATAATACATGTCCCAGTTGTTCTGAGAATGTTGGCATGGACACCGCCATTGTGAGGTCTGCTGGGGATCTCAAACAAGGAGAGCTATTATGACAGAGTGGTTGTTACATTTCAGCGAGGACACACACGTACTTGCCCAGGCAAGTTGCAACAAAGAGCGGTAAAATTCACAGAACAGCGTGGATCCAGGTGTCCATTTAGAAAGACGAGGCTAAAACAATATGCTGCCTTAGAGGTCACATGAAACAATTTATCAGAGACGCAGAGTGTGTGAGTGTGTGTGTGTGTGTGTGTGTGTGTATCCTACCTGTAGTCTGGTTGTGAGAAACAATCGAAAAGATCTTTGACTGTTAACCTGGTATCTTCATTTACAATCTGAAGAATAAACATGAAATGATCAACATAACAAGTTATTTAATGCTGCCAGAAGCCATTTTTCTTTCAATAACTACGATACAAACCTTATTGGAAACTATGATGGTGAGCAGCATCTGGACTTCCTCTGAACCGGGCGCCGAGGACAAAACACTGAGGGATACAAACACAAATCTATTAGTCTTACATTATCTGCAGCTACAGTCTGAATTAAAAAGAAAAAACGAGGAAGACGTGACCAAACACGTGAACTAATCTTGCTGTTTACAAGGCAACATGACTCCAGCAGACCAAAACATTTTAATGTACATAAAACATACAAGGTCACAGAGGAGCAAAGGTAAACACCAAACCCAAACTGAACCAAGAAATTTATAGATAGAAGCAAAGGGAACACACTGATTGAAAATAAGTTTATTCAATAAAACGATAAAGGCATATATTTTTATACACTACTGTTGTTTAGAACATGGAAAACTATCAACCAATCGATCTCAGTGTGGGTTGGACTCTGCCATGACAGTCCCTTGTCTCAGATCCTGTTTGTAGTGTTTATGGACAGCATCTCAAGGTGCAGTCGTGGAGAGGAGGGCGTCTGGTTTGGGAACCACAGGGTCTAGTCTCTGCTTTATGCAGATGATGTGGTTCGGTTGGTGTCTCTCGGTCCAAGACCTTCAGAGTGAAATGTAATGGTACAGAGCCGAGTGTGAAGCTGTTGAGATGAGAGTCAGTTCCTCTTAGCCTGAGGCCATGGTTCTTGACCAGAAAAGAGTGGAATGCCACCTCCAGGTCGGGTGGGGGGTGTCACTGCTTCAAGTGGAGGAGTAAGCATTTGGGTGTCTTCTTCACGAGTGATGGTAGGATGGAACGGAAAGAACAAGATCCCGGATACAAGCGGCCGAAATGAGCTTCCGTCGTTGTGTGGCCGGGCTCAGCCCTAGAGATAGGGGGAGGAGCTCCGATGACATTCGAGGCCCTCACATACTCGGGTGTACTTTGCTCCGTGGAGGTCCACGCGGACTCAATGCATACTCGAAGCGGCTGTCCGCCAGGACTGGTCCATGCAGAGATCAATTTTTTACGTCCGCGTCCGAGGTGTCGTATAATACACTGCATGGCCAGTTCACGTCTAACTGTTTTGGATGCGACACCAAGCAGATAAAATTGAGAATCTGTGTAATTTGTGGATGAAATGAAGTCAAAAGTTGAAGAGTGCCTCATGGAAGAGATTAGAAAAATTTATGATGCGTCAATGAAAGCATTTAAAGACTTTCAGCGAGCAACAAATTCGTGGGAGGAAATAGCTCAGATCCTGGGTAAGTAGTTCTTTTCTTTTGTTGTTTTAAAGCTAAAATGTAAGCTATCTCTTTCTCCTCATCCTTGACGCCATGACTGAAATTGTGAGAAATTAAAGAATTTGTCAGGCGGTCAGTACGCTCGAGTATGAAGTCTCAAACGTCTGCGGACATAATGCATGAAGTCCGTGTGGCTCACAGACTCCACACAGTACGCCTGAGTATGTGGGATCCTTCAGGGGGAACTTAGAGTAGAGCTGCTGCTCCTCCGCATCAAAAGAAGTTGGTTGAGGTGGTTCGGGCATCTGATTAGGATGCCTCCTGGAGGCCCCCACTTAGAGGTGGTTTGGGCACGTTATATTGTTAGAAGGACCCGGGGAAGACCCAGAATTGCCTGGAGGGATTATGGCCGGGGAAAGCCTTGGGGTCCAATAAATAGAGAGACCTGGTAGGTTGCTGTGTGAATGGGTAAATGAGGGCACAGTCTGTAGTGTGAAGTGTTTTGAGTAGATGGTTGGATAGAAAGGTGCTATACAAGTACAGTCCATTTACCATTCAATGGGACCTGCCTGGTTAAAGAACTGTAAATAGAAAAATAAATAAGTACGAACTTGAAAGTGTCACCGGGGAAAGGGATGTCTGAGTTTCTCTTATGGACCTTTTGCCGCAGAAACCTGACTACGGATAAGTGACAGAAGATGGAGATGGAAAACTAACGGCTACCCAGAATAAGGCCACCAGAAAAGTAAGTTTCCCAAATTCTAAAATAATTTCAACCTCAAACATTTTACACAGGATTGTGTAAACTTTTACACCACACCCCATCTGCTAATTCACAAAAGGAATGCTTCAATCTGCCGCCGAGTGACAAAGGGGATTAATGTCTGATGCAGAATGACCCCAAAAACTTCAAGAAGCTTAAAAGTTTTGCAAAGTTTGAGTTGACTTGACTTGTTGCAAATAATGAGGCCTGTATTTCAGATTTTCCCTCCTTTTTACATTATTGCGTTCTGTCGTGACTATATACAAATTAGGAATAAGTTTGGTAAATATATGCTAATAGTTTTATATAAAACAGACATTTTGCACATTTCGTATTTCTTTTCATAAAAAAAACAAATATTGCAAAAATACCCTGGAATTTCAAAATAGACCTACAATTGGACGGAAATACCAAGTTTTGCCAGGAAATGCCTTGTTTTGAAAAAAGCCAGTGAAAAGCCAGTCTTTCTGTGTGGAGTTTGCATGTTCTCCTTGCGTTTGCACGAATTTCCTCCCACAGACCAAAAACATGCCTGCTAGGCTTTATTCGGGCCCAGGCCTCCATTGAAAAAGTGATCTGTGATCTCAATGAGATTTGCCTGGTTGAATGAAGGTTAATAATAAAATGGCTCGTTTTAGACAATGAATGAACTGAAGGTTAGCATTTAAAATACAAAATCTGCAAAGAAAACCTTCAGTAAAAATAAAAGTATAGGGTTGAAAAATGTTTGTGGTTCACAGTGACTAAAGTTCATTTGAGTTTGTAAGACAATGTGTTTGTAGTAACAAGAAAATCCATTTATGGAAGCAGTATAAACTGTGCCAGAAACTTCCAGAACGCCACACCTACCCTTTACACACACACACACGTTTGCTTTTCTAGCCTTAGGGGGACTTTGCATTGACTTCCATTCATTTGCCATCAATTCCATAGTCTAACCCTGACCTCTTACCCTAAACCCTAACCTAAACTCAATTCACAACTTAGTCCTAAACCTAACGTGTGGGGACCAGGATTTTGTCTCCACAAGGAACAGTGGATCCTCCCAAGGCTATGTGTACCAACAAAACTGTCCCCACCATACATACACACACACACACACACACACACACACACACACACACACACACACACACACACACACACACACACACAC
>JAUBOC010000103.1:5285181-5297148 GCA_032275365.1 Anablepsoides cearensis | reverse complement strand
TGCAAAGTTATTAATTTTTAATGCTTTACAGTCTGTTGAAAGTGTACCAAGCCAATTTTCTTAAAGTCATCATTGTAGGCCAACTAAAATAAATTATAATAGAAAAACACATATTCAAGTCCTCAGCCAGAATGGCCAAATCTAGGCAAAAACAACCAATTGTACAGGAGGAATTCATAAGCCTTAAAGGACACATATCATGCTTTTAATTCTTTCTTTTTTCACATTTAAATCATTAATTTAGGGTCTATATAAACAGCCACTTTGTTTTTCACTCCTAGAGATTCCAATTACACAACAAAATACATTTAAGAGCTAAAAAGTGGATTTTGCATTATGTGTTCCCTTTTAATTGTTCAAAGTCTATTTCCTAAGACTTTCCTTTCCACCTTACAAACCACAGAGCCAAATAACACCTTCTTGTAAACAATCCATCCATCTTCCTTTTATTCAACCAAGCAAATCCCATTGAGATCACATATTTCTTGCAGAGGAGGCCTGAGCCTGAAAATGTCTTTAAAATTAATGAAATTTGTACGTCTCACACAGGCCATCACAGCTTCTCCTATATCTTTGAATACACATAAACATTTACATGGACAAGACGCTACATGCCGTTCATTATGAGCATCATGATGGTGAGCTCGGGTGTTGCCATTTTAACTACATCAGCTAGGATATTTAACTTTTTAGTTATTTAACAGTGCTAGAATTCCTACTGAAATTAAATTTTTTGGCAGATCGAAGGATATGTTTGGGCAGAGGCTTGACAAGCTAAGTATATTTTACACAAAATGTGGTACATCAAGCATAATATTTGCAATTCTTCCTTCCAAAGTAAGCAGTACGAAAAAGTTGGCCAAATTAGCTCAGTGTTCTGTAGTTAAAGCCATTTGTCAGACTTCAATGCTGGTTACAACTGCAGGAAAAGGGAGTCATTCAAAAGCTAAAAAAAAAAAAAAAAAACATGTACAAGTCCCATGAAACACTTTAGAACATTTGTTGGTCCGGATCCATTTAAAACTCAGACCCAAACCTGTTCAATTTCGCCTATAATTATCATCATAATGAACAGACAGCTGAATGCATTTGAATGTGTTATAATTGGTTTACTCCAAGAAATGAGCCATAAATGTGAGTCGTACTTAGTGAGGAATCTGGGTCTGGCAAAACACAGGTTTGGTAATTAACAGATCTTTCACATTGTCAGTGCAAAACTAGCTCATGGGTTTCCTTTGCTTTTAACTTTTAACCTCAATCAGGCCTCATCCGTCAGTCCAAGGTTAGGAATTTTTGAGTTCAAAACTAGTTTTAAACGAGCTTGTAATCAAGTGTACAAATGTGAAGAGATATTCAAGAACAGCTTTCTGCTTGCTGTTAGCTATTTAGGGTTACTGAGTCTGTCGCTGATTTCAAATTTGGTGGATAATAAATAGTATGGCAATTTATTAGAAAGTACTAATTTCGAGAAAAAAAAAGCTCAAATGAACTCTGACGAGCATTCATGTTAGATCGAAGCTGTACTAGTTTCTCCTAACACTGAAAAATATGATGAGGAAAGTCAGAAGATCAGAAGATGCAGATTCTTCTTGCCTCCTGGAAAGCCCACTTGCATAATTTAATTTCAAGCTTTTTACCCTGTGGAGGCAAATTTGACAAAATGTGATTTGATTTGAATCTGAGTCCAGTTCAGGATCTCATAAAGCCTTTTTTTGGCAGAGAATATTACTGAAGAATGTCTGACAAAGACTTTTGCAGAATAATTTGGGGACTAATATTTTAGTTCTCTCCCAGTTTCCTTTGGGTCTTTATGCAAACTTGGAAGAGAGCTGAACCCAAATGTCCTCATTGGGTTTTAACATGTGCAACACACATGTGTAGCACAGATAATCAATTCATCTTCCCATGGAACAAACGTTAAAGGTTGAAAGGAGTTTCTAAACTTTTTCTTTCCCTCTTTTTGGTTTTTAAATTAGTTATTTACTTCTTAGCAAAACTTTACTTATAGTAGTTAAATCCTCTTGTAGAGATATGGCTTTATTTGGCAAAAACATTAAGACAAGATAAAGGAGATGACAAAAATAAGAAATTAACAGGCAGGCACAACCATGGGGCTTCATGCTTGTATTTTCCTTTCTTACATTCACAAACTAAGACTCACAAACTAAGCAGATGTTGGGCTAACACATATGGTTGGTTTGTGTCACATCATCACCACACTCTGTCTCTTGGAAACACATGTGAGCTCACAACAACTAAACTCCAGTTCTCCCTCCGTCCCTCCATCTCTCTGTTTCATTTGTCTTTTTTCTCTCTCTTTTTCATACACTTACAGATCATAAACACACTTAGGGTTTGTGTAGTAATGGTTAACAGGTGTGTAAGACAGCAGGATGCCCAACATGCCGAACGAAAGAGCAGAGGTACTGAGATACTTTGACCCTTTTTCTTGCCGTCCTTAAACAGTCATTCCTCAAACGTTGCTGCTATTAACTTTTGCTGAGTGCATTTCACAGTTCATGTTATTTTGAGCGTGTTTTTCTTTTTGTTCATCAGTTATATGACACTATTGAGAGTGGAGTACACAACTGAGGAGAATATATTCTTAGGTCCTGGGCTCATTCATGCCACTCCAGGTGATTTTTATTAAAAAAAATTGACAAAGTGGGTTTTATAGTATTTGTAATTTTAGAATTTAGATTTCGTCTAAATGATGTGTTTGTGTAGTGAAATTGTCTTGTTTTTCCTGACTTGGTGTGTTCACCGATGTGTTACAGACAGAAGAGAAGGCTGTCCTGTAAGGATCATTTATCAAACAGTTGCCCCACAGGGCAGTCTGGCACTTTGTCTTACTCTGCTCAGTTTTTTAGTAAGATCACTCTTTGTTCCTTAATTTGCACAAGGTGTCATGTTGGTGTCATAATCTGCAACTTTCTTGTGCTTTTCCCAGATTTATCTCCAGTCATTCTGGATGAACATTTCCTGCTTGTGAAATATTTTTTTTCCACTGTAGAATAATGGACACAATTTTTTTTTTCGTACATAGCTTTGTAACCCTTTCCAGATTGTGAAGCAGCACCAATTTTTTTTCCCTAAAACCAGTGCTGATGTCACTGACATGTGTTAATACACACCTGAAAGATGCAAAGCAGTACACTATCCAAATTTCTGTTTTTATAGAGAGACTTGCACTTGAGTTAATTAATTAATTAATTAATGAGGTGCAGTTGATTGGCTGCACTTAGCTGACATTTAGACTTTTTTTCCTAGAAAAAAAAAAACATTGGTGTGTTTAGTGTTTCATGTTCTGCATTTGGGTTCAGTTGTTTTGAATAAACTTGTGATTGCATTTACTTTACCTTAATCCAAAGATTTTTGTGTTGTTCTGTAGCAATGTAACATTTATTAGAGAATCAATTAATAATCGATTATAGCTGCTTAAAATGTGAATAGATTTAGAGCATGAATCTACGTATTTAATCGTTATTGTTTTACAGTAAGTTATGTTTTTGTGACAGTTTGATGCTTGATAACTTTTGGTCACAAAAGGATTTGTGATGACATTCTTATTTATTTTGAAGTTATATTCTGTTAATAAGACAGCAGACAGTTACAGTTTGAAATGAGGACAAAAATGCAGATGGTAAAACAAAATAAAATTTTGTTGAAACAAAAATTGAAAATAATTGTGATTTAAAATTGATAATTGAATTGGAGCAGGAGTGAATCATTACATCCCTCTTGTTTCTTCTAATATACTATAAAACCTTAGGAAGGAAGTATTTCCTATTCTGTATGTTGATACTGTAGTTGTTATCTTTAATACTACCTTAATCCCCACATTTTGAACGGCAGTATTTATATATTTTTATACTGAGTAGTTAAACGTGTTTACCTGAGGCAGAGGCTTGAAATCCATCCTTCATCAAGCTCAAGTCCATGCCACTTCATCCCCATCTCTTTCTGCCCTTTTAGGGCTACTTTACATTAAATTATTATTATTATTATTTTTATAGGATAAAGATATTTTTTTCTTACACAATACAAACAAACTACAAACAGCTAATGTGAAGTTGTGTAAATAAGTAAACAATGAAATAGACTCAACTAGTGACTGTTAGAGGAGAACGATCACATCTGGTGGCTGCCTTTCTCTGACTCTCACTTCCCTCCCTTCATTTTTTTTTCTGGACCTGTTTCACTGTTTGTCTTTCATCTCCTCTCCTTCTCATCTGACACTCACTTCTCCGTTGACTCTAAACCCCCCCCCCCCCCCCATCCCCTCACCACCACCCATTTCCTCTCCTCCCCTGTTGCAGAGTGTGGCTGTCATCCCTCTATTGTGGCAGGTGAGGCCATAAAACAGCAGGAGAGAGCAGAGGAGGGCTGAGAGGCAAGGTGTGTGCGTATACTTGTGCGTGATTAATTATTGCAAAGACATCCGAGGAGCTCCCGAGCAAATTGAGCACCCATTCATCCTCAGCCCGTCATTAATCCAGGCTCCGTTGTTACATGTGTTGGTGTGTTAAACAGCAACACCGCTGACCTCTGACCTGAGCTGTGTCTACTGCACTCTCCCTCACACACATAACTCATCGTGTCGCCTTCAAGTCCAACAGTGTCTGTTTGTCTCTCAGCACCTCTTCCACAAATGAAGTGTATGTAATTTTCTGTGATTTACTGCAGACAAGTGATATTTGAATGTGTCTGTACCTCCTCCTAACCACAGATATGTTCAGCTTTTTCTTTTTCTCCCCCTCACACTTTCCTCTCCCAATCCCAACTGTATCAGTTTTATAAAAATGATGCATATGACACAAATATGTTTAACACCTCTGCAGCGCTGAAGCTCTGCACCACAGTAATATAAACAATCATTTAAAGAAAACACTATCAACACGCTTACTGATTTAAATTAATGCTGTTTTTCAAACTAAATTTATTAAAATGCAGGTGAAAATTCTCAGTCATCCAGGTCATGATGAAACAGAAAGTTGACGACGTTTCACTTCCTTTCCAGGAGGCTTTCTCAATAAACCGTTTTGTAGTTAGAAATTATCACAAATGCACGAAGCTGGCTGACCTCAAGTTTAAGTTTATTTATTTATTTGCTCTATTTATTTGCTCTAAACTGATTTGTGTTAAACCTCAGTTTTTATCCAGTTGACCTGTGACCCAGAAAAACTAGGCTTCGCCATGCACATTTCTAACTACGAAACAATATACTCACAGTCTGGAGTGTGCTGAGTTGCCAGCTTTAATAAACTGAATTGAATTGATAAATTAATTGAAATTAAATTTATTTGAATATATTTGAATTGAGAAAGCCTCCTGGATGGGAAGCGAAACATCTTCAGCTTCAGAATAAAACTCCAGTTGTTTTGTCTTTAACCTCCTTTTTTTCTGTTGCTTTTATTAAAGCGAAGTACTTTAAATGGAAAAAGTCAGAAATAAAAGTACAAAAGCAGTCATGGTATGTGGCAGCTGTTTGATAGTGACTGTGGGAGGAAACCAGAACAGCTGGGGCACACATGCACAGGGACATCTTTAATTTTTATTCAGTTATTCTTTAGAGGGTAGTTACTGTTGCACCGCTGTCTTATACCTTTCTCCGCCATTTATGACCTCTTAAAGGTAGGTAGGACGCCGTGTACTGAACCATTTCAAAACCGTAAAAAGCATTTTTGCATAAGAACAAATACTTTCACTTACAATCACCCTTATTATAACAGTTATTACCCTAAGGAGATGAATAAACTGTTCATCCATTTATTTTTTGTGAAAACGCAAACCGCAAAGTAAAATTGAGGCCGACGGGTCTCATTCTCACAGGGGAAACTTCGGGTGTAGCTTCTTTTCTTCTATCATGTCAAATATTTGATAAAAACCACTGAACTATAATCCTTCCTTTACGCAATGGCTTTGTTGTTTTGTTTCTCGGAATGTTTAAAAAAAAAAGAATCAGACGTGGATTCACTGGCTTTGTATTGAAAACATTGTAACAGTTTTATGTTATCATGCGATAACTCATGAGATGCGACAAGTCCTGTTCCTCTCCATGTGTTGTCTAATCTTCTGACATCTGGGAGAACATATTATTCCAGTGAATCAAGAACAACCACAACAGGTTCATTCCTAAAACAACAGGGCTGCTATAATCCCTCCAACATTCATCTCAACAGAATAAACACATTTGTTTTCACATGTTTGCTGCTGGGCCTGTTTCAATCTACATGGGCTGGATGACATAAATAATTAGTCCGTTTCGTCCAACGGTAGCCTTTGTATTTGTGCAAAATATGAAAAGTTTTTTTTTTTATGCCACTTTAAGATGTTGTTTCTTCTTTTGGGAATCAGTGGGATGGAACAGATTGGAGCGATGATTGAAGCCAGGCGCAGCGGGAAGCTGAGGGAGACAGACAGGCAGAGAAAAACGAGGAGCGTGGGGGAGAAGGTTGAGGGTGAAACCGCAGTTTTTATACGTTGTCTGGTTTTAATTTGGTAAGAGCCATCATTCACTAGTTCACAGAGGTGGCAAACCAGATGAGTGTGTGCTTTTGGAGTGTGTGTGTTTCATTTTTTTTTTTTTTAGCTCTTCTGGCCTTGATGACGAAATCCGCTGCTAGAAATCACATAACAATGTAACACTTTATTTGTCCCTATTAATCAGCTTTTTCTTCTCTGTTTTTTCACCATTTTGCTGTTTTGATGGAAAAGCTTGTTAAGCAGTTAATTAAAATGTAATTCCCACATTTTGCTATTTGTGAGCAAATTATTCAAAGGGGTGATTCAGCTATAAAACCCCGTCATTTATGATTTTACTGATCTGTTTATTTGTTTATGTGCAGTGTCTTCAGCCGTGCAAAGAACTGTGGGAAACCAGGAAGATGCTCCCTCCAAAGTCATGTGAGGTAACACGAATGTATGTGCGTGTTTCTGACAGTCACTGCAGCCTTGGTGGTATTGTCACTCCTACACACAAAAAAAAAAAAAATCTTGCTTTTGTTGGCATCATAAAGCTGTTTTTACTGTGAGTTTCTCTACTTGAGCCTGTTTATGTGTGTCACAAATAACAGAGCTTTTCTCTGTGTATACACGATGGCGTTTTGTGTGTTTTGTATGTGTGCGTGTGGCCCCCAAATGATTATTTGTAGAGCCAGTTGCTGCGGTTTTCGGATAGATTACTTTTTCATCACAATAGCTGAAGCATGTTACTGTCTGGATGGTTGACTGGCTGCCTGGTTAGGACCACAGGGTAATTCAGAGCTATTAGCTAAAGCTCGTGTTTACATCTCGCTGAACTGCAGCCATGTGAGCAGACACAGAAATCCTCGCACAGATGTACACGCTCGCACACTTTCAGACGAACTCTCGAGGGTAGATTTCAAGCACTCAGTTACCAAAAGAGGGGAAACACTTTCACCTCTCCCGCTTGCTTTGATACCCTCCTTAAATATTGATGTTATAATAATAATAATGGCTTTAACAATAATTGCAGTACCCCCCATCGTCTCCTTTCCTAGAAGCAGACAGAGTGTGTAACGAGCAGAGACTTCCTGGCCTCTCTGAGGTCATCTCGTCAGGGAGACTGCCCCCCACCCCAGCGAGCCACGGGATTCGCCGCCGCCTGCGTGGAGAGCTGCTCGTTAGACGGGGACTGTCCGTCCTCCAGAAAGTGCTGCTTTAATGGCTGCGGACACACTTGTCAAGCTCCAGCCAATTTATACAAAGGTGAAGCCCCTCCAGCTGCTTTCAAGTACCTTTGCTGATTCGAAGATGATGTCGGTTAAGATTGCTTTTTTTTTTTTTTTTTAAATGGCTTCATTGGCTTTTTCCTGTAACACTATAACTGTATCAGGTGATATGCTAACACCAGATGCTGCTTGTCATAAAAAAAATCCCCAAAAAAAACACTGAACATAGTTTATCATTTTGGAAAGGTTCACTAATACTCATCTTGACATCTGGCTCTTGTAAAGATGGTGTTTAAACAAACTAATTGTGATCTGCTTTGATCAGATGTGTTTGGCAAATGATCTGAATTAAATTTAATGACATAAAGACTTTAGAAAACTCCCTGTTTGACTACATCTGAAATCCCAGATGGTCCCTTTGAGGTTGTATTGCCTCAGATGTGGTTAGGAATTGGCTGCTGCATTAAACCTAACATGACTTAAACCAGGATACTTCTATTTTTATTTAGCAGTTTTCTGTTTTTGACTGAACTAATGATGTAATAGAGCTCTAAATATTAACAGTAGTGGAAATTAGAAGAATTGGTCACACTTTTGTTATGGTGTCACATTCCATCAATCGCTCAGAGGAGATGTTTTTGAAACATATTGAGCCATTTTCTTCTTTTAATTGATTTTTTAAAATTCATAACACACATAGTTTATACATTGTATAATCGAAAACTTTAATTCCTTTTATGTGCGGGTTTTGTTTCACATTAGAAAACGGTCCAGTACGTTTTATTTACACATTATTATTATTATTATTATTATTATTTTTTTTTTTTTCTCCTCCTTTTGTATTTGCAGGTGTTCCTCTGAAGCCTCGCAGAGAGATCAGCTTTGTGGAGGACTCAGAGGGGCGTGTGAAGGTGGCGTGGGTGTCAAAGTTCAATGTCAGCATGGAGCCTGTCATTTACATGCTTCAGACCCGCTGGAACGTTGGCATCCACCCCAGCGAAGACCAAGCCTCTCCGTGGGCCACTGTTTCTATGGTAAATAACTACTATAGCAGCCTGTCAGCGCAGCTTTATTAAGGTTTTAACATGTGGAAATCACTCAAGTTTCAAACAGAAATCACAGAGCAGGGGAGTAACACGAGGTATAATGTGACTGCTGAAGAGATTTCTTTAATAATAAACTCTCCCTTATTATTGAGCTTTGTTGAAAGGAGGTTTAGTAATATAAATAAACTGACTGCCAGAAATAAATGGGATTTACTCCACTGTATGTCATTAATTCCAACTGCTAAAACTGATAGTAGTAGAGTCACCGAAGCCATAAAATGGTTTCCTTTGCCTTTAACAGCGGAGCAACACCACAACATTTGTAACATATCTTTACCTCATAACTCTCAATTTGCCTGGAATGATGAAGCATCTCAGCTATGGAGATGGATGCTCGACTCCATTTCCACCTCATCAGTCTGCTGCCTCGCTGTCTAAACCTCTCCACCCCAGCCGGTCCCACGCTCTGCCAGGGTAAACCAACGCTGCGTGCGTGTTCGCGCACACGACGCCACGTGTGTGTGTGAGCGCGCCGTGCATCCGCGTGTGCGCGCGCCTGCGTGAGGTTATGTAAATAAGCAGAGCTTAAAACAGAACCACAGGCAGCCACAGTCGTTCCACCGACTGCGTCTGAATGACTGAACGCTCATTATTGACTTAAATAGATGAGCGCACGTGTTGGTGTGTGTGTTTGTGTGAGTGTGATTGAGTGTGGATGAGCAGCTTATAGGCAGTGATTACATTTGCACTGACAGTGAGAGAAAACATGTGGGTCTTTGGCAACTGTACCCATAATTTGGGCAGATCTTTTCATTTCACTATTAATAGATGGAATTCCACACTGTTCATCTGATATATTGTTTAGTGCATAACCGTTAGCTGCCAGTCTGTTAGATCTACCAAGACTCAAGTGACTGAATAGCATCTTTTTTGGTACATCTTTTCTTCATGATCCACATTATGTTCACTGCAAAATCCACTCCTGATTGATAATGTTTTTAGTGAGATGTTGATTAGGACGTCACAATCACTGCCAGCTCAAGTCATGATTTTATCCCTAGTTTTGGGATTGGGACTCCAATGTAACATCAAGTGAATAGAATAGAATAGAATAGAATAGAATAGAATAGAATAGAATAGAATAGAATAGAATAGAATAGAATAGAATAGAAATAGCATTTATTGTCCCGCCAAGGGGAAATTCAGGTGTCACAGCAGCATCTGTTCAGAGTTTTACACGCTAGTTTATTTACAAACTATAGATAGTGCACACAAAACAAAATTAACACTGACTAGCCATGATAAGACTACTACTAATAAAAAATATAAAGATTTGCACAAGAATAGAAAACATGTCAGAATCTGACATTAAGAATCAGAAATTGCCTGTTTTCAGTGCAAAACAATCTCAACAGACTAACAACTGTAAAGTGAAGTATCACAATGCAGACAAGAAACACAGATGTGCAATTACAGCAGAATTATTTTTTAAGGTTTAAAATGGGTAATGACAGAGCAGGTGATTGCTCAGATTAGTAATAATATAAATGAGTAACGGTGCAAATGATTGTGCAGGCAGCAGGTGTGTAAACACTTATTGTGATTTTTGTAAACACTTATTGTGATTTTTGTAAACACTTATTGTGATTTTTGGGCGTAGTGCTGGTTATAGAATCTGGCAGCTGCAGGTAGGAAGGATCTGCAGTGAGAGACCTTAACTAATCAGTCGTCATGAATAAATAAACATTGGTATTGTGGACCATTTGTGTTGTCAATAATTAGCAATTAAAAAGGGTCACAACATGTTGCCACAATCATTTTGTGAGTTGAAAGCTAAAACGTTTAGGAGTGTTTTTAACAGCTGTGACGGTTATATTTGCACTCCCTAATGGGGCTCGTTTATAAGTTTGACAACTAATCGCTGCACTATAAAATCGTTTTTGTTATGCGATTTGTTTTCAGACTCTTTCTGAGGATGTGGTTCTGTCAGATCTGAGACCTCAGCGTTGGTATCAGTTCAGGGTGGCGGCCATCAACAGTCACGGCAGCCGAGGTTTCACCACACCCAGCAAGCACTACATCTCCAGTAAAGGTAACATTTTTATTTCCTCTCTTTTGAGAACTCGAGTGTTTCACTCGGTGCGTTGATTCCTCTTGGATATTTTCTGAACCCACGAATGAATTTTGATATCGCGTCATGAGACGTGGAGCAAAAATACAGACACTCGTGTTCATTCTGTGTCGCTTTATGAGGGATAATACACTTCCCCGTGGACCTGTAAGTACACTCAGAAACACTTTCCCACCTCTCTCTTTTCTGTACTGCTTCTCTTCCTTTCACTCTCAGTTGATGGATAAGGTACACGGTAAAATACCATCAGGAAGTCCATGAAATAAAACAAACAGAACATACACACAGCTTCACATACACACGGCATTCAGTTGGTTTAGAGCCAAAGTGAAATCCCTGGTTTGGGTCAAAGAGACAGGGTGAAAGCAAGAGTAAGATCTCTCACACACATGCATACACGCAAACCGTAGGAGGTCGTTGATCTAATGCGCAGCAGACTGAGGTCATACTGGTGTCAGGCCAGGATTGGCTTGTGATATGAATCCTCTGCCAGGATTGGATAAAGCATGTTTGAGTGTGAATAGTTACTTGAGGTTGGAACTGTGTTTTAGGGAGGGGGGGAAATGTTTTTTATCTGTAGAACGCTGGTGGTGATTATGTAGAGGCATCTGAGATAGCACTGAGGAGGAATTTTCCTCCTATGCCCAGACTCTGTAACCAATTAAAGGACTAGCGTTCCTTGAAGGAATTCATGTTGCTCTTTTATTCTAGAGTTTCAGATCATAATCGTCTTGTGCTGAGAACTGATGGAGATGGAGCTGTTTTTGTCGAACCTTAAGAAAAATAATTCGGTTTGCATCCAAATATATACGTTTAAGTCAGTTTCAGCTTTTACAACACAAAATTTTAGATCGATATCTGTAAAACTGACTGACCTACGGCCATTATTGAGTTCTTTAAGTGCAGTCGACTATGGCAGTCGTTTTGAATTGGGTTGGCTTTAAATGTTAATGAATTGTAGATATTTATCCAGCTATTTTTTTAATTATTTATTTTGAACATAGCATCTGCATGTACCATAAAAAACAGTTTGAGAAGGGGCAAAACAACCAAAGTCATATTATACAGTGGGGAAAATAAGTATTTAGTCAGTCAC
>JAUBOC010000103.1:5270225-5285173 GCA_032275365.1 Anablepsoides cearensis | reverse complement strand
GGCTCAAATGATCAGAATGTATAAAATACATGACTGCATCTAATATTCAATTAATCAGTTACAAAATTTCCTTCAGGGGCAAATCAATATCATGCCCTATGAATCGATTTACCCAAAGTTAAATGAATTCGATCCAAGATTGATTAAAGGTATAGCTTTAGCTTAAGGTTAAGGCTTTGTAAACTTTAGTTTCAGTGAGTATATTTTGAGGGACAAGGTTAAAGGTTAAAGACACGCTCAAACATTCCAAATACAACCTGATCGCAGCCCCGCTTGTGTTTCAAGTTCATTTGTCTGATTAGCCAGGGGCTGGTGGGGGTCAGGGGTCATAAATCAGGAAGCCGGCAGATGTCAAGATTGTTGTAGTTCCTCCGCTGTGACCTGAAGCTAAGCAGAGTGAGAATCTGAATTTGAAAAGTTTGTTACGCAAAACCTGCCAGCAGTAATTACAACAGAATGTCTGGATCAGAAAACCTGTCTTGATGTTTTTATTTTGCAAAACAATAGATAAAGGAAATCATTCACATTGAGAAATACACGAGGAAAAGAATTTGTGTTTTATTCATTTCTGACAGCTTTGGCACCGAGATACACTCTTTATAACAAAAAACACACACACGCACACACAAACAGGCCAGATCTGTCAGCTCCCAGTATGTTGCCCTAACTTTGATCTCAGCATCTGGGTCAGGCGAGCTCAGCCCCCGGGTCTGTGGGAGGCCTGCCAGGGGGATGTAGTTCTAATCAGATACATTTTGTAGTTTTAATCAAATGCAGCATCAGGTCTTAAAGGTCTAATGAGATACAGAGTCAGCATTAGAAGACCGTTGTCCTGAGGATTTCATTTAGCAGGTAAACTTAGTTTAGTGAAGTTAGAACTTGTTCTTTGATTTTAAAGCTACTGAAAAAAAGATTCAGGCTCCATCTTATCTCACCTTTGATGCTATAATCTAATTGATTTTGTTGACTTGAATAAGATGAAATTAGCCTTCTCCCTTGAGAATGGCTTGCTATTTTTTTTTTACTGCTGCGAGGCATTAACTATTGAGTTATTAGAAAAACTGGTCAAAGGTCTGCTCTTTAAAGGGGAAACATGTTCCATTCATTCATATTTTTTATCAGCTTTATCCATGTATGGTTCGTTAAAATGAAATGAAAAAAACAAATTGGGTGTTTTTTCTTGTTTTTTTATTTTAAAACTAAATCAAAGAAACAACAATTTCAAAATTGACAGAGGCTCAGTTTTTTTCCCATTGTAATGGTTAAAGCAAAGACCTTTTATATTTTGTTAGTACACCATTTGTTACTTTCTGGCAGAACCAGAAATCATCCTGACCTGAACATCTGGCGCATTACATTTTCACTTTAGAAACAGCCTTATTTAGAAAGAGTCTATGCATCTTGAGAGCTATTTTACCGTGAACAAAATAGCTTTAACTTTCCAAGTTATGCAGAATCGTGTTTGAGTGCTGCCCCTATCTTAGAAATGTTATTTGTTTTTAAGCAGTCTTCTAGCCACTCTTCTTCTTTTTTAGTATCGTTACATAGGAAAACAGTAACTGTATATTTTATTTTTTTGATTGGCTGAAGGAAAAATCAAACACTGTGGATTTTTAATTAGTTTGATTTTACATTTAGGTTGTGAAAACAGAAAAACAACAACAACAACTACAACAACATGGCTGTGAAGGAAATTATGATCAATAAATAAATAAAATAGCAGAAAGCCAGTTAATTCTCTTCTAAAACTGCTTTATTCTCATCTCTGACTTCAGTCAGCTCAGTAAGCCAAACAATCCTTCTCAACAGAGCCGAGGCTGAATCTAAGAGAGACTGGACAAAAACTGAATAACTAACAAACTGACATAAAATGATGTATCAGCCTCTTAACGTATGTCTCTGACTTCCTGGTCACACTCCTGGAGGCGGTACCGTTTACGTTAGATGTTAGAACGTAACCAACTTTGTTTATGTAAACAGAAAGGCCTCATATTGATAAGACACACTGACTCCCATTCTTTATTTAAACCATATGGCTGCAGTGGTCAGAAAGTATAAAATACAAGACTGGATCTAACATTCAGTTAATCAGTCACAAAATTTCCTTCAATTGTTTTCTTTTTTTGCTATTTTATTTCAAAAAGGAAAAACAAAGAACGAACCACACCACAATTCAGCCTGTTCCTGTTTTTTTTTTTTTTTTTTTTTGCGTTTCTTTGGCTGACTAATTGCAAAATTCAAGTATCTTATCTGATTCTGATATTTGATACAAATAAAATTTGATATTTAAATACTGTTTAATAAGTTAAGTTCATGAATAATCATGAATAATATATATATATATATATTTTTTTTTTTTGTTCTTGTTGTAGTTCACTCCTATTATTAACCAGAAATATGTTGATAAGATGATATACACAACCAATAATAAAATGCATTGTTTCTTTCTAAGAAGAAGTTTTCATGTTTTCATATATCTCTTTCTGCCTCTGCATGTAGACCCATCACCTCCAGAACCTCCGACAAATCTGAGAGTGAGCAATCAAACCCTAGAGTGGGCGAGTTCATCACTAACGCCCGAGTCCACAGGAAGGTATTTACACATTTTTATTGATACTATTGTGGTGCACCCATTTAGCATGAAAGTCCTAAAATCAATGACCTTGAATCTGTAAATTATAGTTCATCCTTGTGTTCAATTATACGTCGCAGTGCTTTTTTTTTTCTATTTGCATGCAGCAAAACAAGGTCATACAAGGGTCGGCTCATGTCTTGGATTAACATAGATTTCCTAAAATCATTTAATAACAGAGATGATGACCTAAATTATAACTTGTTTTCATCATAATGAAAATGAGACGCCTCTACTTTACTCAGAGTAAATGGAAGATTGTGAAGCCACAGCTGAAGAACCTGATTTAGAGCCACATCTACATCCAAATGGCAGTTAGGGAAGCCCTGCACTGCTTGCTCTGTTACTGCGACTTTGTTTACGTTCATTTTATGATGTTGTTTGACTTGCAAGCCTTTTCTCCACAGGTCAGTGGGAACTGGAGCCACAGTGACGGTCTTATTATGCTGGGACCCCCCCAGAGAGGGAGACTTGCCTGTCCACAACTACCGAATCACCTGGATGTCTCGGCATACAGGAGCGACTCATAAACACACACTTCAAACACACACACATGCGGCGCACAACAAGCACGCCAGACCTGCCCACGAACAGGGTAAAAAAGAGACCAACAGCATGCAGACTCGAGGGGTATGAAGATTTTCTACCTACACAATACTGCTAAAATTGTATGTAGTTGGTAATTTTTGCTGTCAGTTTGATTTAGCTCTTTTATCAACACGTCTAATTGCTATGTTAACTGACAAGTTAGTACTATGAAGCAACTGCTGTTTCCATTTATTTTTCAACTCTAAACTGAGATGCTTTAAGTATTCACATATTTTCAGATGTATTAACTAGGAAGTAAAAACACTCAAAATCCCTGCCCAATTATAGTTTGAACCTGTCTGAAATGCTGGTACAAAACCTTAAAGGAGACATATCCTGCTTTTAAATCCTTCTTTTCCACATTTAAATTATTTAGTTGGGGTCTATACAAAGTGGAACTGCAATACTTTGGTCTGACTTCCTCCTTACTGTAACTCCACAAGCCCCTCTTTTACGTGTTTTCTCAGATCAACTCGTTTTGAGGCTGTCTCCTTAAATCCAAATGAGGCACTTCACAACCCTGCCTCCCTCCAGCTTCCTGAGCGGTCCATTTTAGTTTGATAAAGGGGTTTATGACTATATAGCAGCACTAGGGCTGCTACGATTAGTCGATTAATCGACAACTAATCGACTATTAAAATAATCGACGACTAATTTATTAATCGATTAGTTTTTTTGTTTTTTGTTTTTTCACCTTGTTTTTCTATCTAAACTGCTTTGACAACTTCCACTGCCACATCTGCCTTTCTGTCTTTGACACACATGCACAGTAGTGGTGACAGGGCAGGCCGTGGACGTCACAAGACATTAGACAGACAGGCTCTGGTATCATGGCTACCCTGCAACAGACTAAAGGAATTTCAATTAGAAAAGATTTTCATATTTATTTTTCATAAATTAGTCTTTATAGTAATTGACCAACAAAAACTAATCATTAATGAATCAATAAAATGAGTCATTAGACTAATCGATTAATCGTAAAAATAATCGTTAGATTAATCGAGAGAAAAATAATCATTTAGGACAGCACTAAGCAGCACAGACACTTATTTTCCAATTAATTATTCCAACAATGGAAGACTTGTCCATCCAGCCTTATATGTTGGAGCCAGAGTCTGACCCAGAGCGCAGCATCGAGAGACTAAATTCAGATTATCTGCACTTCTAGAGACTCTAAGCACCCAATAAAATGTATTTAATGGCTAAAAAGTGGATTTTACATGATATGTCCCCTTTAAAAGAGCTGAATAAATTCAAGCATATCATAAAGGAACAAAAGAGTGAGACAAGTGTTCAGCAAGTGTAAAAGCCACCAAATCATAAATGCAATTTTGAAGTTACAACAACACACGTACACGGAATTTACAAGATTTGTAGCTGCACCTGAGGAATTTTACTAGAGCTGTAAACCCATGCACACGTGCAAACACACACAATCACACACACACACGTCTCTCTTACTCGCTGCTTGTCATGACTTTGGTGATTTTTACAGGCAAATACTGTGGCTCAAGACAGAAGAGGTTCTGCCTTTTGATGTAAAATAAATTAACTAATGTAAAACAACTTCTTCAGTATGTTGAACTGCACATTTTGATCCACAACCTAATTTTCAAGATGTTGCATCCTATATATAAAATTATAACATAATGACATTAACACAATAAGACCTTACGATAAATGTAAGATATTTTTTATATATTTGACTATGTCTCTTGAATGTGGCCCCTATTCCAGCTTTTTAAAGATGTATTGGTAGTATCAATTTTAGATTAATCACACATTTGTCCAATTCATTCTTCTTCATTTTCATTTTACAAGTACAGCCCCCCAGATGTTTTAGAAATGGCACTGTGGAATATAATAAAGGCTAACAGGAAGCACAACACACACCCACACACACACACAATCCCTCAGATACATATGGATCTCACATTTACCACTCCCTTACATTACTTTTTAAAATTAGACATGAACTAATCCTTCAACTTAAACAATGTCCTGCTTAGCCCTGAGAGGCCGATAAAAAATCTCACAAATGAGACTTAGATGGAGACACAGAGGAGCTTTTCTGACATCATGAGACAGGATGTGGATTCAAATAATGAGCAACAAATGAGCCACTGCAGGAGGAAAAACATGCTGGACATACCACCAAAATGGAGTAAAGTGAAATTTAAAGCAGGGATATATGTTTACTGCACACTCTCTGCAGACTTTTAGCACCAGTTCTTTGTTGATTAAAAAATAAATAAATTCCAGGGACAAATTCATCACAAACCTTCTGGAACGTTACTTTGTTAAAGCGCTGTGACAACATTCGCGTCTGACCCTACAGCTCTGTAATGACTTCTGACAGCATAGATCTGTAGGCTGACAACAGAGAGAAGTGGCTTTCCTGCATTCAAATAACAA
Organism: Anablepsoides cearensis; assembly: GCA_032275365.1. Taxonomy (NCBI): domain Eukaryota; kingdom Metazoa; phylum Chordata; class Actinopteri; order Cyprinodontiformes; family Rivulidae; genus Anablepsoides; species Anablepsoides cearensis. The sequence continues at coordinate 5,279,538 of JAUBOC010000103.1, read as the reverse complement.
ATGTAACTCAAAGCATCTGGAAACGCACTGACAACATGCCACTCAGTGCAGCATGAGGGCATTAGTGTTGAGTGTAGCTGTTATCTTGCTTTTAAAAAACAACGATTAGTGTAAGGGAAGTAGTACTTTTTTTTGTCAATACAGTACTGGAGCTGCCAGCACAATTTTTTTGTGCTATGAGAAAAAAAGACCAAGAGAGTGACGAGTTGCAAAACAACTTGTGTCACTGTTGCTCAATACAGCTATTTTTTTTTAGTTTAAGAATGATGCTTTTGTTATCCTGATTATAGGTCTGATGCAAAACATTTGCAATGCTGCTAAGTCCAACACCAAAATACCCAAAATCATTATAAACAGCACCCAAAGCGTTGAAGAAAATCCCAAATGCTCTGACTAAACCTCTTTATTCTTCTCTCTAATTGACAGATAAATTAGTTAATAAGGAAAGTCTCAGCTCTCTAAGGATTAATATTTGCTTCGAGATAAAAACACATTTAGGTTTATTGAGGTTGCATGCGGACACTCTCATATGAGCCCAGCTATCCTAGGTAGGTGATGGAGAACACAGACTGTGCCTGGTGGAGCCATTTATCTGTAGTCTGGTCCTCTGTTCTGCATGGTTGGGAGGTCTGGAATTTAAATGAGCCCCCCTAACTAGTGTTTCCTCCTTGCAGCTGCATGTAGACGCACAAACAGCAGCATCACAGAAGGTATGAAGGGGCAGAATAACTTAGTTTTACAGTTTCAAATGGCTCTCACATCAGGGAGAGCACAAAAAGTTCCTTGCTTCACTTTAGCTCACTTGGGGGGTGTAAACACACATCCTGTCAGTCAGGATTTGTTTGCAGAATGGGGGAATTTTTGCTTTACAGTAAATGTGGTGGTAAAGAGGGAATTCAGAGGAAATTATTAAATGTGAAACAAAAAAGAACAAGTGCTTTTAAACACCTTTTTTTACACTAAATTTCCTCTGACATTGTGAACCAAAACAAAAATCCAGGCTGTTGCTTTGTGCTTCAATACACACACCTTAGTTTTTTTTTGTCCTTGCAGGGACTTTGCATTGACTTCCATTCCTTTTTCAGTCATGTCTATAGCCTAACCCTGACCATTTACCCTAAACCTAACCCCCCCCAGTACATACCTGACCCTAAACTTAGCCAAAACTAAATCACAACTTGGTCCTAAACCTAACCTCCCACCCAAAATCAGCATCCGTAAACGTGGGGACCAAGCGTTGGTCCCCACAAGTCTGTGTTTTCCTGGAAAGTGAACCCCCTGATGTAGCAAAAACGTGTACACAGACACAATCACACACACTTGTTTGTTCTTCTGTCCTCATAGGAACTTTGAATTGACTTCCATTCATTTGATTACTATAGTCTAACCCTGACCCCTGACCCTAAACCTAACCTAAACCCATTTCATACCTTAGTCCTAAACCGAACCCTTGACCAAAAAAACAGTGGGTCCTCAGAAGGCTTTGCGTACTGGGAAAATGGTCAAAAATCATCCCTACCAGATAACAAAAACATTAGGGGGGTAACGATACATCGATCTATATCGATATATCGATTTGAATGGTTCATGATTCAGCTATATCATGACAAAATGAAAATCGTGATCTATATCGTCATCATAGTCTGGATGACAAGCGATAACTTATGCCCATCTAACACAGTCATCGTGTTTGATGGACATATGATATCGCATTATATCGATCGCAGACTTGTGAATTGAATTGAATCAAAATCGTATCGTGACAGACTTTATGATATCGAAATATCGAATCGTCATCTGAACATATCGATGTAATATCGTATTGTGATAAAGATGGTGATTTACACCCCTAGTACACATATTCACACACACTCACACACACACACGTACAGTTGAACGGACCGCAAGTTTTGACCATTTTGTGGGTGATGAAAATACTTCAACCATGTTTTGTCTGAAAGTCATTGAGAAAACTGCTTCTAACTTGCGTTTGTCTCTTTTCTAAAGTTTAACCACCCACACACACACTTACAAATGCACTTATCATTCATGCTTCGTTGTGACTAGTTCAGGTCCACACAAAACAGTCAGAGCTGATTGACTGAGGGCCTGTTAATGAGCTGTCAGTCAAGAAGCACACTAATGCAGAACAGGCCTCGACTATTGTTCACAAATGATGACATACAGCACTCAGACTGATGATGTAACAAACATGATTGACAGCGAGGATGATGAAGGTGCCAGTAAACCTGGTTTATAGAAAGGTGATCCAAAAAATGTAATCAAGATGGTATATTTGAAAAGGAAAAAAAAACTGTTGGCAATGTATTTTTTGAATGCAGCCACGAATTATTTTTAGTGTCATTAAGTATGATTTTATTGAGAGAAACACAGGAACGTTGCTGTTTCCACCATTAATGTGTGTATTTTTTTAATGTGTTGCAGGCGCAGAGTGAGCTGTGGCTGCAGGGCCTGCTTCCTGCAACTTCCTACATCCTGTCTGTGCAGACGGTGGCCTACTGGGGTCAAAAGAGACTTAAGAGTCACAGAGCGCAGCTTGTTTTAACTACCATCTCTCATACAGGTAAGAAAAAAACAAAACACCTTTCTCATAAAGCTGAGGTAATGACCTGGAATTATTCTTGTGGGAAATTCAGACAATGATTACGCTCATAGCTAGTATTTGTTGTTTTTCCTAAAATGGGGTGTATACCGCAAAATCAACTTTTATGAGCTTTAAATCATGTTATAATGTCGTTCAATCATCATAAAACACACTCAGAGTGTCGCTTTGACTCATTTATGCATGTTGGAGAAATCCTTGAATCTCCTGTTGTAGCCATATAGAGCTGCCTAAATGCGTGTTGGTACAATGCTCCGCCTATTTACTCAAAGCTCCTCCCCTGGAGCTCAGTCTGCAGCTGGCCTCCCGCCCTACAGAGCACCCCTCCCCCCAAAGCATTGTTGTGAAGACGTGCTGAAGTGGGAGTGTCAGAAACAGTAGGAAGTTCTTAAAGAGACGGAGGCCAATTTCAGTGCATTTAAATAGACTGTGATGCAAAGCCAAATTTACTTTTGATATATAGTATTTTCATTACAACTGAAGGTAACATAGGTACTTGATTGTGGTATAGAATTGATACAACCATACCCCTTTAAAACTAGGTTTATGTGATTTGCTTTCCAGGAATCATGTTTTGACATCATTTTGCCTCAAGGTAACTTTTTTTAATGGCAAAGAAACCACTTTCTGAAAAACTGCAGTGCTTTTTTACAGGGTGGGGGATAATTGAAATGGTGTAAGTTAAGTAAAACCTTAGTATTGTGGTGTACATGTTGGTGAGGAGCCTCTCACCTATCATCTTTGGGTTTTAGGGGGCATGTTTTTAAGCCCTCGGTGTTGCTTTGTGCTAATATTCTTGTTTTGGTGCTGAAGGAATAAATCAAACTGGTTTACAGTCGGTTTATTCTCCTTCTTCTCGCTCTACAGTATAATTATTCATTAATTTAATTTACAAGCTCTCGCTCCCTGGTACAGTATTTCCAGCTGTGTGAGGACATCTCAAACAGAACATCTCCTGCTTCCCTGCATGTCTCCATGTAAAGACAGCAACTGTGGAAAATGTTTGGAGCAATTTTTCCACACTTTCTCCTTAAACATCCCGTGTGTTTGCGTATAGAAACAGCCTCTGGGATGTTGCTTCTCACAATCAACTAACGCTCGTACCCAAAAAATGAATTCCATTTTCTTGTCATGGCATCCATCAAGTCGGTTCTTATAGCACAGGCTCCAGTTCTTACTTGTTAGCAGAGCTGGGAATGATCAAATGAACTATTTTCTTTCTAGCTCAGACTTTTTTTCTCTCCCTCTCTCTCATGTCTTTGCATTTTGCTGACCGTCAGCATATTTTTGCAGCTGCGCCGCTGAAACGCAGAAACATGGAGTACAGTAGAGAGAATGTCTGTTAATGATCGTCCAAGCAGCAGAGGTATTTATAGGTGACCTTTAGGTCAGCCCAACAGAGGATTATAGCCAGCTGCAGCTTAATTACCAAATCACAAAACAACAACTTCATATGGAGCACACCAGCATTTATAATTCAGGAGTATTAATATTTGACAGAGTCCATGCATCAGCCTGTCAGCCAGTGTTAACAGGGGTCAGTTAGACCATTTAAAGCCAAACCATGTTTCTGGATTAAGAAAAAAAAACTAGGAAGGCTTGCAAACAGATGTACTCCAAAGACCAGTTTATGTTTCTGGGACATTATATTTGAATTCCATCTGCTTAAGAAAAAGTTACACCATATTTTCATGAAACTGGAAATTACCTTTCTGTTGGTCAAGACTGTCTGGTCACTAATTCAGATTTATTCCAATTAAGGATGCTAACAATTAATCGACTTATGTTTATTGTCGAATAATGGTTAATTAGATTAAAATTTCTTCCATTGGGTTAATTGAAAACATCCATTTATTTCCGTGTAGTTTTGACTTCATCCAGCAGAGGGCACCGCTGCCCTACCTCAGCCCTGTTAAACTGAGCAGAAAGCCGTCTCAATGTGGGCAGGACTGCAAACGCGCGAGTCTTATTTAGTTTTATTTGCGACGCAACAATAATAATGGACTACACCAAACTTGAAGGAAAAGTAGCGAAGGATGTATCGGACTGTCAAGCAGTATGACGCTAAAGACGAGAGCAGAATGACAGAGAGAACAGTACGCTAACTGTGGCTAACGTTAGCTTCCTCTTGTTGAGTTTAATTCTGTGTGAAAGAACAACAAAAAAAATTACAATCGCTACAAAAATTAGGTTGAATCTAATCTGTGTGACATAACCCGGCCAGTAAACCAATCAAATTAACAGTAAATAGCGTCAGATCATGCCGTGCAGCCCAGCTAAGATAGAAGCAGAGGGAATGTAAACAAACAAACAGTTGCCAGTACTCATTTGTATCTCACGTCTTTCAGGGATATTTTATTATGTTCTTAGTTTGTTTTTCAGTTAATCTTTATCTTCAAATAATACCCTGTGTTTAAATTATAGTCTTTCATCTTCAGGGTGGATTAAATGTTTTACTTATTTTATTCTTTCATTTTTTTTCCCAACTAGCAACGTAACAGATTCCTGTTTTGTTATATTTTATAAATATGTCCAAGTTTAACAATGTGAGGGAAATCCATATTTCTCTGTTAATTCCATCAGTGTTTACTCACACAGCAATAAATTGTTAAAATAATACTGTACTTTTTAATTTAGTGTGTAAAAAATAAGCCCTTCCAGTTATGGACACACCTTTGATTCAAGAGAAATGTCAGGTTTTTAGGAAAATGGCCGTTTATCAATTAATCGTTAGTTGATGGATAAGATCAATCAACTTTAGATTAATCCATTAATCGATAACTTGCATCCCTAATTCCAATTATTCTCGGGGTTTGTTTAGTTTAGTAAAAGACTTTCAGGTTTACCAACTATTGTTTTTTTTTTTTTTTTTTGGGAAGAAAAACGTTGCAGAAAATGATTTTTTTAAAATTGAGTTTTATGTACACTTAGCGCAAAACGTAAGTATATTTAATTTGGTAGATTATTTATTTGTTGCAATAATACTTCTTCGCAATACATCTTATACCAAGTGTCTGATTGGCAGCACCCAGGGGCGGTTCTAGTGGCGGGGCCACAGGGGCACTGGCCCCAGCTAAAATCTGATTGGCCCCCTGAAGTGCCCCTGTCCTGTCACTCGTCTGTCCTTTACCTGGGAGTGATGTTGGTGGGTGCAGTTCCATGTTCAAACACTAGTTGCGCTAAAGAGTCAAATAGTAAAATCCAGAATGAATCAAACTTACAGAATTCTTTGTCTCTTCTTAAGAAATTTTGAACGATCCTGAAAAAAAGTATTTCAGCTGACAAATTATGGCTGGATTTTTTCATATGTTGTGTGTGTTTGAGAATATTTTATCTATGTTCAGTAAAATGTATGAAAAACTGGTGAGGAGAATTTACTGTGCAAGCCTTTTTTGTACCACTTTACAATAAGGCTTCCCTTATATATGGCATTAATTAATCTGTAAACACTTTATAAATCATTAATAAATGCTTATTATGCAATAATTAAGGACGAGAAAGACAAAACTGTCCAGTTTCTTACTAAATTATGAGACATATCTGTTCCCGTACATATTACATCTAAAAGGTGTTTATTAAATATTTCACACTAGGTTACTACATTGTAAGCACAATAATGATAAGAAACACATATTTTAACATATTAATATTGTACTGTATTACTGCATTAGAAATATTCACAACTGACAAAGGGAGACTTATTGTAAAGTGTAAAACAGTAAACTATTTATTAATAACAAATAAACATTTATAAATGCCAAAAGTTAGTATTTAATGTGAAAAATCATAATTTTTAAAACTTAGTGTTGATTATCATATTTGAAATTATTGTTCAGACATGTAACTACTGTCAACAATGATGATGTATCAAAAAAGTAAAAACACATGATGTTTACATACCAAATAATCTCACCCCATCCAAAATAGTGTACAGTTTTACACTTTACAATAAAGATCCCTTAAATATTTGTAGATATTTATAATGCAGTAATACCATACGATATTATATATATATACAATATGTATGCGTTTCCTAATAATTATTGTGCTTACAAGGTAGTAAACTAGTCTAAAATGTTTAATACCCAAACAGATTTGGCTCAGTATTTGGAAAGAAACCGGACAGTTTAGTCTCTTTTTTGAACTTAAACTAAGTTTAGATAATTTCCTTATTTGATCTGTTATCAGGTCTAGCACATTCCAAAAAAAGTATTTACAGCTGATTTGTTTTATACCATCTAAACACAGACACATATTAGAAACTCCAGTCTTTTTGTTTTACAAGGCTTTGATGCTACATGATAATGAATCCCTCATGACAAATTAAAGACAAATAAATTCAAGTTAAATTAGAAAAAAACTTAAAAATAATAAAATATTACAAAAGTATGGTTCTTGCAGTTACTTTATTTGAAAAAAAAATCATTGTTTAAAAAAAACTATATTTCTCTTTCTCCTCTTTTCTCTTCTCCGTATGACTTCACCACCAAAGACGAGGACTTCTCCAATGAGCTCCCCTCATCCTTGTCCGAACCTTCCTCCCCTGACCTCGCTGCCTCCTCCCCCTCCTCCTCTCAGACTCACGCTGAAGCTCCCCTGAATCCCGTCACCTCTGAGACCCTGCGGCTGGAGGTCGCTGCCCCTCATTATCACGACAACCAGCTGCAGGTGAAGGTGTTCTGGAAGTGGCCTTATCATGGTGAGTCGCTGTTTCAACGCTGAACAGCTTGTTCAAACTGTGGAAGCTGCAAATATGACACATGCTGACTGTCTTGTTTGATCCTTCTTCTGTTTATCGTTTTTTTGTTTTTGCAGCCAGACAGAAACACAGAAGTCTGTACGTTCTGCAGTGGCGTCCGTTTACCTGCAGCACCAATGTTACGAGCACAGAGACGGCAACAACAGTGGTGCAGGTATACTTCTTTTGTCTTTGTGCATAAAGCAGTTTTATAAATTAAAGACCTTGTTTAGTTAGCAGTGATTAAGTGACAATTATTTGCAATTGAACTCAAATAAGACTAAAACTCTGATTATTGCACTATAAAATAAGGTTCTTCAAATTAAACAGTTTATTGGTGTCTTAGCTGTATCTGTCCAGTCCATCCTCAGAAACTTGGTTTCAATATTGATTCTGCGATGTCTTTAAAACAAGACTCGAAACAATTGACTTGAATCTGACACTTCCACCTTAAGGCCTTGTCACACTAAACAACCTCTGCCAACTTATGAAACATATTTTATGTCTAAATTGGTAACAAAAGTTGAATGTATTTGATCAATTTGTTAGAATTACAGTATGGATTTTTGCAGTTCCATCTGCAACGTAGATGTCTTTAAAATTTTCACAAGTTGGCATAAGTTGTTTAAAACACCATAGTGTGACAGGGTCTTTAGGAACATCTCAAAATTCTTGTCAAAAGCTGGACTTGAAATGATCATTATTGCATTTATTTCTTCTTGTATGGACTTTTGTAACAGCTTGTGTTTAAACATGTTTAAACAAGAAGGAGCTTGAGCTGGATCGACTTCAGGTCGTCCAGTTAGCAAGATTGCTAACTTACATTACTCACATTCTCTTCACTGGCTCCCAGTTCATTTTAGCATTCATTTTTAAATTCTAACTTTAACTTTTAGAGCACTACACCAGCAAGCTCCCTCTTATATTTCAGGTTTAATACAAATCCACGCACCATCATGGAGGTTGAGTTCATCAGGTCAGAGGTTGGTGTATAACCCCGCACCCATTTTAAATCTCACGGGGATCGGTTTTTGGAATGCACTTCCCCAGTCTTTATGCAACCTTGATTCTAGTGATGCTTTAAAAAACACATGAAGATTTTCTTCTACAAACAGGTTTTTAGCCAAGTTGTTAGTTTTTTATATGGGTATTCTACCCTGTTTTACTTGTACTTTTTATGTGTGTAATGTATTTTTTTCTTGCTTTTGTTGTGAAGCACTTTGCGATTTTGTGTATGAAAATGCTATATAAATAAACATTACTTACTTCCTTCCTTACTTACTTACTTACTTCTTACTTACTTACTTACTTACTTACTTACTTACTTACTTACTTACTTCTTACTTACTTCTTACTTACTTCTTACTTACTTACTTACTTCTTACTTACTTACTTCCTTACTTCCTTACTTCCTTACTTCTTACTTAATTACGTACTTACTTACTTACTTACTTCTTACTTACTTACTTACTTCCTTACTTACTTCTTACTTACTTATGTACTTACTTACTTACTTACTTACTTACTTACTTCTTACTTACTTCTTACTTACTTACTTACTTACTTCTTACTTACTTGCTTACTTACTACTTACTTACTTGCTTACTTACTACTTACTTACTTACTTACTTACTTACTTACTTACTTCTTACTTACTACTTACTTACTACTTACTTACTTACTTACTTCTTACTTACTTGCTTACTTACTACTTACTTACTTCTTACTTACTTACTTAGTTACTTACTTACTTCCTTCCTTACTTACTTACTTACTACATACTTACTTACTTACTACATACTGTGTACATATTGTGTATGAAAATGCTATATAAATAAACATTACTTACTTCCTTCCTTACTTACTTACTTACTTCTTACTTACTTACTTACTTACTTACTTACTTACTTACTTACTTACTTACTTCTTACTTACTACTTACTTACTTACTT
>JAUBOC010000103.1:5230880-5242541 GCA_032275365.1 Anablepsoides cearensis | reverse complement strand
TGTGCTAATTCCGGCGCATTTATATTCATTGAATATTGATTGATGTGCACTGTCCTTTTAAATAAATAAATGAAATGTATCTGAGCCAAGCGTTAAATGTCTTAGTGTATGGTGTGGGCCAGAACGGGGCCAGACAGATTTTGCTATGTGGGATGCAACATCAATCCCCTTCCATGGCGGTGGGCAATAAGAAATAAATAAAGAAATAATGGGGGGAGTATTCTTTACCTTATTTTCTAAACATCCATTGAAAAACAGTGAGGCTCGCTTCTCTCTTTTTGTGTTCACTTGAATTATTCATCACATACTGATATGTCTGACAGAGTGCGTGTTTGTCTGTACCTGCAGTGTTTGGTGTGTGTGTGTGTGTGTGTGCTTATGCTCCCTTTTATGTGTCTCAGCACCCCCTCATATAAACAGATGGCAGTTCTTCCTAATCATGGTTCTGTTACTTAAGTAGTAAATCCAACTGTTGAAAATACAAAAAAAAAAAAAAAAAAGAATTACAGTTTGGCAGTTTTCCCATTTATTCACCTTTTGGATCCAAACAGCAACCCACACACACGGACGAAAATAATCTAACCTCACTGTAACAACTATTTCATTGGTTGAACAATAAAACTAAAAGATTTGTGGGTTGAACAAGAGAAAAAGCATCTAATTAGCAGCACAATTGTGCATTGTGTCGTTGCTCCGGTAGATCCAAACAGGACTCTCATCAGTATGCAGAAGTCTAATTCTCATCAGTCTCAGTGCCCCCCTGCCAACGTCTCCCACAGTGGGGAGAAGCAGTAAAATCAGATATTCTTGTTGTGAAGAAAATACTCATATTACGACCGGTGGCTGTACTTTGATCTTCGGAGCCTTGAGGTCTCTTCTGCATCTCATGATATCCTGATATAAAGCAGTTTCACTCGGCACAAGACTGACATGATGATGTTCACTCAAACCCCTGGAATGCACCGGCAGCAGCTGAACTCATTCTGTTTTGCTCTCTTTTTTTTATATAATTCCAGCCTAATACTTTTCTTACCTCTTTGAATATAAATAGAGCCTAACGGAGCCATTTTATCTCAATCAGCTGCTACATTAAAAGGTGGCGCTTACAACCCAGCAAATAAATGCCTATCTCCTGTAAACACGACTGTTCAGTGTGACTGATGAGGATCTTCACTTTTTAGGTGCTGAATGTCTCATCAGTGCGTGTGTGTTTGTGTTACAATCACAGGCTTTCACAAAAGGAAAAAAAAGGTAATCACACACTCACACTCTCTTGCCGATCCGCTCTTCTGTTACTGTAAACTGAATGGGACACAGACGGCCTGCACAATGTCCATAAAGCCTGAGCCAGCAGGAAGCAAGTGGTTTAAATAGCTCTGTGTTGTGCCGTTGTGTGGGGAAATAGACACACACACACACAAAGAGGAAATGTGTGTCTTTTTATTTCTTTTTTTTTTCTGATGAGGGCTCCCAAAGCTCAGATAGAAAAGAGGAAATATTGCAATCCCTCAGGGTTTCTGCTTACTAGGAAGATTGAGCAAACACACCTCCAGCTGCTTGACTTCCAGCAAATTTCTTTTTGGTTCAATTTTATCACATTTTTATGTGTATGTAATACATTCAGATGAGCCGTGGCCTAAAATAAAACACTTTTAGCAAAGTAAAAGATTTGAGCCAGCTGGTGACCGACCTAGAGTGGATTCAACGAGTGCAGCTTTGCTGTTTAAATGTCCAACTTTTTCACAATCGCCATCATCATAACGCATTTGATTTCGAAGATTGTTAGAGTGTGAATAGCGCGTTATATTATATCCTTTTTTCACATGGTCTGATTGCTGTCATTGTAACCAACTGCATATTAAAAAGCCTTCACATCAAAGAATACAGTGATTAGGAAAACTTTTTTTTCTGCGAAAATGCAGCATGAAAGCTTAATGCTGAAAGATTTTTGCAAAAAAAAAGATGTACAAAATTTTTGTCATTCTTTGTAAAATTACCAGAAAAATAGCTGAAAAAGCTGAATCTACAAAGAATAATAAAGAATTAAGCACCAAGTACTGAATTAGACACTAAGAAACTGAAATGATTTAAAAAAATAGGAATTTAGCTAAAAAAAAAGCTAAAATTAGCTGAAATAGCTGATACTTTTCTTCAATGGCAAAAAACAAAACAAAAAAAAAACATCTAAAAGAAGCATACAACATCAAAATTAGGGGAAAGAAGCTGAAAGAAGTACCAAAAAGATTCAAATAAACAGAACAGCTTAAAATAGCTGAACGATAGCTGACAAAACAAGAAAACATTAAAAAATTGTTTAACTAAAAAGTAGCTTAAATGTGAAAAACAAACCAAAAGAAAAACATCAGATTAAGCATAAAACATTACTAAAAAAAAAGCTGATAAAAGTACAAAAAAGATTTATATCAACAGAATGGCTGAAAAGAGTTGAATGACTACTGATAAAAAATGAAAAAAGCTCAAATTAGCTGAAATAACTAAATAGCAAAACAACAACAACAACAACAACTAAAGCAAGCATAAAACAAAATTGGCAGAAATAAGCTGATAAAAGTACTAATATATATGTTTAAAGGAGGTGAATTGCTGATAAAACAGGAAAAAGCTAAAATTAGCTGAAATAATTAAAAGTAGCTTAAATTGAAAAAAAGAGGGAGAAATAGCATAAAATGTTTAAAATAGCAGAAAGACACTGATAGATTACAAAACATTATAAATTTGCAGAAAAGCTGAAATAGCAGAAAAAATGCTAATATTTGCAGAAAATAAGCCAAAGGAAGCTGAATTTCGCATAAAGAATAATAAAAAAAAAGAACCAGAAAAAAAATGCGCTAAAAGATTTTGTGTGGTTGATTAAGTGAATTTTAAATACAGCCTTATATTTTATACTTTATGGTCCGTTCTTGTCATTTAGTACTTTTAAAAATGATAGGATCAACTAGTTAATACGTGTCTCCCTCTAATGCTGACATAAGAGGAAACACCTCTAATTGTGTGACCGGGTTTCCTATAAATATTACGGTTTGGTAAGGACACGTTTTGTTTTGTCTCAGGGCCACAGACACAGGCTCTGGGGATGAAATGGAGATTTTAGATCTGAGAATAAACAATTAACTGAGAACTGGGTTTGGGTCTTCTGTGCATTATTTGAGCTTCCAATTTTTGAACACTTTCTTACAGTAAAAGTTTATAAACATTCTGAAGAATTTCATAGATGTCGAATGGAGCGCCATTCATTTTCAATAGAAAGAAAAATGGCTGAAAAGTCACTGGAATGTCCCGATGGAGCAGAACATTTTCATGTATAAATTGTTGAAATAGCACAAAAATTGCAAAATGAGATACGTGCCAAAAACTGTAGGGAGAGAAAAAAAAAGGATCATCATGCTTTATAGCACAATAACGACTAGGCTTCAGCTAGGGTAATTATCATTACAATTAAGGCAGATTTGTTTTAAAAATATCCAGAACAATGAATAAATCCACTCTCCACGGCTTCACAGAGAGAAACGTTTGACTCATTCATGAGTTTATAATTGTTCTCCTGCATCTGAACGAACATTTATGGCCTGGAGCTTTTAACGGCTCACACAGACTAATAACTGGACAGCATCAAGAGAAGGGGGAGTAGTTGTACTTATTTTGTGAATGAAATGGACAGAAATGACAGAATATCTATTTAAATATTATGTTTATGATGACTGGAACAATGCAGTGTGATAATGAAAACGCATCATCACACGAGTACATGTGATCTTGTAATGGCAACACAATAGAGGACTTATATAAATGGATCTTTCCTCCTTGCACCATTATATCGTCTCATTTCTCTGTATGCAAAGCCTTAAAAGTTTATTTGCATAAACCAGCCTCAAAGCTAGTCTCCCACACTATCTGTCTTACATAAAGGATGTTTTATAGCCTGCTTACAAAAACAAAGACAAGTCAATAATTTGTTGTGTAGTTATTAAAACTCAGTGAAATATCAGAGTCACTGATGTGTTTTTTTTTAATCCAAATCTTTATTTCAGCAGAAGCCTGGAGTTATGGCTACAACAGGAGATTAGATGCCCTTTGTGAAAAGCAAAAGAAAAGTAAGGGAGACAGCAACAGATGCAAGGGCTGCGGTGCGTGTTTCAAATTAAATTTAAAGCCATCTCACTCTCTAAACTCTCTGTCAACACTTTCAAGCAAAGAATGGAAAAACAAGAAAAGAAGCAAAGACATGATTATGTTTCAGTTTTAAGGCACCATCTAGAGCTTCTTATTCTGGTCTTTATTTCACCTTTATGTCACGTTTAGTTTTTACATTTTATTTAAATTCACATTTATGTACAGTTATTTGTATACATTAATTTTATTTAAATGTATTTTCCCAGTTGTATTTCAACTCACAACGTTAAAAATTTGGTAGACTGTACAATAAAGCTGCAGGAAAAGCTTCTTTAGATAATGTAGGTCAAAAATAGAGCTCTGGTCACAAACCTATAAATATATCTGACTGTAAAAAACAATCTTTGTTTTAAGCTTCACCATTTCATGTGCTTTAGAACTTGATCGGCCAGTGTGAGACCTCAGGATGCACACATATTTTATTGCAAAATAAAAAAATACTCAAAGCATATTGTTGTTCAAAAGCTCAAACTTTTAAATGGCACTGATTTTGTTTTAAACTCGAGGATCAATGGTCAAGATTTTGAGCAGGTTTCAGAAGTAAAATTTACTGGTTTTCATTTTAGATTCTCTGTGTAAATAAATGTTAAGATGGTAATCACAGTAGCAAAAGCACATTTGCATACAATCAGATTAATTAGAGATTGTTTACCATTTCGTGCAGCCAATGGTTTTATGCACTCAGGTTATTGTGTAACTTCTTGGTCTTAAGCAGCAGCTCCAACCATCGAGCCTCTAAATGATTTCTAACAGAGCAGTTGGACAGAAAACAGATTACATCATCTTCTTAAGAAACCCAACAAGATGAATTTGAAAACTTTGTCAAATCTCTAATTTAACACTTATTTTCAAATGCCTGGCTCCTTGGGTGCTTAGGAATCTTTTGGTTCCTGTTACAGAAACTCGTGGAGCATAGAGTGGGAAATGTACAGGTTTTTTTTTACGATATTATGTTCTGTTTTTTTTAGTTTGTTTTATGTATTGTCTTAATATTGTATGTGTTTTTTAATTTGAACATTTCAAGCAAAATCCACTTTTTTAAATACATTTTGTTGTGTACTTGGAGTCCCTATAGTGCAAAGATTTGCGGGCAAATGCGACACAAAACCAATTTTATTTTTGCCCCATGCAACTTTTCAGTATGTGGTATTGAACTGGATACCTGATGTTTTCAAAGGGACCTCCATCTGAATGGTCAGGTCACATTCCATGCGACTTCTTCATCAGTGAGGCGGGGGCGAGCAGATCGATAAATATCGAGAAACATGTGATGGTAACCTCCAACTTCGGCCGCGAGCTGTATCAATCCTAAAGTTTGATACTTTACTTCCAGCACTTCGTTCCGAAAATAAAATGCTTCACCGGAGCGTCCGGTCAGAGGCAGGTTCAGATATAAACACTGAACTAAACAAGCATGTCAGGTAATTATTTAATCCGCTCTGAATGCACAGCAACTTCAGAGTTGATATGCTCTGAGTAGCATGTTTAGCTAACTCTGTAAACAAACAGCAGCTGAATGAGACGTCACGTCTTATCTACGCGTGCAGGTCACATCAGTGTTAAGGAGCATTCACACAGGAGTCTGATGGAGGTCGCTTTTAAAACGTAATGTGAACATTCACGCCAGAAAATAAGATTTTTTTTTTTTTATTCTGAATTTAGTATTAAGACCTGCAGTGTGAACGTGGCCTTAGTGTCTCCGGGTGCTGCATAGATATCTATATATTCTGTGTAGGTCATATTTTTCAACCCATTTTATCTAATTTCTATGATGTTTTCTGAACAATTACATCAACGTATTTGCAACAGAACTCCAAAATAATGTTTGACTTACCCACAACTTGGTGGTCTTCATTTGCTGGCTCTGGGTCAGACTCTGACTCCAACATGTAAGGCTGGATGGACAATTCTTCTGTTATTGACATCCATCCATCCATCCATCCATCCATCCATCCATCCATCCATCCATCCATCCATCCATCCATCCATCCATCCATCCATTTTCTGTACACGCTTATTCCTTTCAGAGTCGCGTGGGTTACTGGTGCCCCTATCAAGCAGCCACAGTGCGAGGTGCGGGGTACACCCTGGACAGGTCGCAAGTCCATCACAGGGTCACACATAGAAACAAATGAGACAACCAACCATTCACTCTCTCACTCACACATAGGGACAACTTGTTATCAATTAACAGCCATGTTTTTGGTCTGTGGGAGGAAGCCGGAGTACCCTGAGAGAACCCACGCATGCACGGGGAGAACATGCAAACTCTACCCAGAAAGGTCCCCGGTCAGCGACCTTCTTGCTGAGAGTCATCAGCTCTACCAACTGAGCCACCGCCATTGACACCGTGCTGTTATTGACATCTTTCAATAAATAGTTTCTGCACCACTATATGGCCATAAACCCCTCTAGCAAGCTAGAATGGACCAGTCTGGATGATGGAGGAGGCGGGGTGCGAAACGCTTCTTTTGGATTTAAAGAGACAGCATCGAAACAAGTTGATCTGAGACGTGTTTTGAAGGGGGCATATCAATGAAAATACACTTTTTTAGTCCATAAATGCATTTTATTGTGCACTTGGAGTTTCTAGGAGTGCAGCAAGGTTTAATTTAGTCTCTCCAGGTGAAGCGCCTCATTTGGATTTAAAGAGACAGCCTCAGAACGAGTTGATCTGAGACACACCTCAGGAAAGGTGTGAAAGAGGGGCTTGCGGAGTTACAGTTAAAGGGGCAACATTATGTGTCTCTCAGGCATATATTTAAATTCTATGCTATAATAAAGTAACTATGTCACCTTCATTTTTTATTAAAAATGCTGTTTATATGTTTAAATTGAAAATAAACTCGACTTCTTATATCTGTTTCTAAATGCTTTCAAAACCTCCTTCCGCTTCTGTCCCGCACATTTCAGCATGGGCCGGGTGTGTGTGCTCTGTGATGAGGAAGCTCGGATTGGAGACAATGCCCAGAGGAGGAGCTGATCCCAAAAGGTGGTTCTAGTCCCAACCCGTTTTGCTCCCCTGCCTGGCTGCCTCAGGACACTACAGGATTTCTCAAACATGGGTGAGTGAGTCAAATCATGACTTTGGGCGTGTTTTTGATGAGAGAATAATATTATAACATGATATAAAACTCAAAAAAGTTAATTTTTTTACATGATTTTGCCACTTTAAATAAATTGTATTTTAAATTAGGCCCATCTGGCATTGCAAATTAGCCTAGGCTAATAGACTGTGCATGTAATTTAAATACTTTACAAATAAACACTAAATGAATTAAAGGAAAAATTATCTGCAAAAATAAAAAAACTGTTAAAAGGTAAGGAAATAAAAATACAGGTCTTAGTCATAAACTTTGGCATGAATTGCAGCGGGCGATATGCACTCCGTCTGCAAACTTCCCTTGACAGCAGCTTATGGTTATTATAACATTTAACTTCATTTAAGCTGAAGTCTGCTTGAAGCTATAGTAATGGACATCTCTTTGGTCCCACATCAGACTCAGGCTCTCTCGCTCTCTTTCCATTGGTCCACACTCCTCATCTGCTGAGAGAGGAGGAGGAGGAGAGGGGGGAGGAGGAAGAGGAGGAGGAGAGGGGAGCTCCCAGTTTCAGATGGATTTTTTTTTTCACTCGTGAAAGCAGCCGACTGCTCCCGCCTCATCTCATGAAGCGCTTCGGTCCGGGAACATGGCATGCAGCTGGGACAACAAATCCACCGTGACTTTTCCCTGCAGTTTTCCGAAGAGAAGAAATTGGACAAGTGGGACATTTTCAAATATGTAAATTAATAGCGGGACAAAAGGTTTTGAAAGGGACAACGCGCAGAGGGGAGAAGAAGAGAGTGGACTTTGTCCTGCTCGGAACAGGGGGGGTCCACAGTGGAGTAGACCCCACCCCCCCTCAGCCCCCTCAGCTGATAGACGGGCTGAAATAAATGTTCGGATGCGGTAACAGCTGCTCTCTCATCCGAAAACGAGGCGGGATAGGATTCCCTTTGTCCCCCACGTGTGGATGAGCTGCGGAGAAACGCACGAGGTATTTCAATTCCATTTCATTTTCATTTGCTCTTTTCTTTTCAGCGCAAACAGGGATGGAGAATGAAACGCCTGGGTTCTGAGGATTTATGGGCTTTTATTCGCTCCCATGTTAATCACAGGTGTTTCCACTGTCACTAATTAGACCCGACAGCCTGCCTCAGTAGTCCTGTATCTAACTCACACACTGCTCTCCAGGCTTATTTGCCGTTTTGTTTGGACTTTTAGGCAAATTGAACCATTTATTGTTAATTAATATCTCATAGCTAGGAGTTTAATATTTGTTCTGTCAATTGATTTTCTTCCTGCTGATTTAAGCTGCACATGTTTAGTAGTTTAGCCGGCAGCAATGTTACAAATCACCCAGTAGTGCAGAAAACTGCTCCTTAACCACCAAAAGTGCTCACAACCATGTGGGTTATAAGATTTGGGGCTGCCATAACTCTTACTCTTTATTTTATTCATTGTAAATATGATACTAAAAAGATTATCTTGAGCTATATCAGATGGTGCAGTGTGAAGTAGTTTATTGCAGTTTATGCAGTTGTTGCGATATGCATATTGCGCAGGCTATTATCGCGATGACAATACATTTTTGATATATTGTGCACGGATACATTACCATGGATATGAGAACAATGTTTTTGGAATTATGTTTTTGTCTGGTCCTTATGAGTTCACACCAATGACCTTTTTAATTACACTGTAGCTAAAACTTTTGTTCATTCTCTGACCTCAGCAACTTCATTTTCAGCATCACAGCTAAAGGTGAACTTTAGAAAGACAGACACTACTGTAGGGATGTTCCTCTTAGTGCTGACTCAGCTGCAATCTTCGTTCCAACCACTAACTTTGTGATTTTCCTTCAGGGTCATCTACAATTTTTTTTTTCTTGGCTAATGCGTTGGAATAATGGGAATCTTCACAAAGTGTATACAGTATATGAATATTGCATTTGTCATTTAGTTGTTTATTTAATTTTTGAGAGGCACAGCTTTGAATTTCTTCCAACAGCTGCTCTGTCATTTCCCTGAAGGTGCAAAAAGACTTTCAACAAATTAGTTCATTTTTACAATGAACCAGTTTCATTCATCTGAATCTTTTCAACAGCAAAATGTTTAGTAATAAAATACATTTTTTTTCAGTGACAAATTAAAATTTGGGGGCAAAAATAAAAAGATTACCACCAAAAAAAGGCTTCTGAACATGCATCAGGTCACGTTTGCAGTCAAATCTCTAAAATGATGTAGATATTATTCACAATTTAATGATGAATCATACCCTTTCGCGTTGTCCAGCGGAAATTAAAAATATTTATAATTCAAAATGTAGAATTTTAAAATGCTACAACTTTAATACATGTCTCAAATACACAATCTTGGTATTATTTAAGAGTTTTTTTCAGTTTCAAATTTAATTTAACATAAACTGATTTAGAACATTTTGTTAAGATCTGGGGCTGAACCTGTGTCATGAACTGAATGCCCTATCTTTGCATGCAAAATATTATTGGCTGAGCTCTGCAACTTGATTTATGTCATCTAAAGGTGAACTTCAGAAAGTCGGACACTTTATGCCAAGAAACAGGATAAATGTGAGAACTTCTATTATTTTTTTTAAAGCAGCAAATAATGTCTCTTTGTTTGGATGCAGACCATGAACTGAGGCGGAGACGTGATTTCCTCCTTTAACAGAGAGACAGCTTGGGGAATTCTAGGAAGGGAAGCTCCAGAGCGGCTCAATGTTCTGCTTTGTGAATAAAACTGTAAAACAGAAAAATCAATCTGCTGATGGACTTTATGGCAGGTGTACTCCCGTGGCTTGTTCTCTCATTCTTTATTTATTTAATTCACTAGTTGACCTTAGCTCTATATACATAACTTATAGACATTTGGCATTTTTATTTTCACTTCTCATCATAGCATCTATATTCACAACTGAGACCCTCAGCTCTGGCGCAGTGGTTATGTCTAGACCTAAAATCTGGACACGGCAATCTCTCAAAACAAAACAAAAA
This sequence comes from Anablepsoides cearensis, assembly GCA_032275365.1. Classification (NCBI taxonomy): domain Eukaryota; kingdom Metazoa; phylum Chordata; class Actinopteri; order Cyprinodontiformes; family Rivulidae; genus Anablepsoides; species Anablepsoides cearensis. Next base: position 5,232,296 of record JAUBOC010000103.1, on the reverse strand, counting down.
AATAAGGAAAGAAAGGGAAAAAAATCTCTATATAATATTTATTTATTTCAGTACACACATTGAATTGATGAGCAGTATAGTCCATATTGCTCGTTACATACAAAATTCAGAATGTATTGATCTGTTGGCTCACACTCTGTGTTTAAATGTGGAAACCCATTGATCTGGGGGGCTGCTACTGAAGAATACACTTAGACACTGACCATTAAAGCAGATACAGTCCAGACTGACTTGTACCACCTATTTAATTGGTATCATTACACCACAGAAATCATTTGCACTGACCCACTTTGACTGTAATTAAGAACTCTCTGTGTCCATTTTGACTACATTAAGAGTTGAAGTACACGGTTGTCTTTTCATGCACAGAAACCTTGGAGTAATGATTCTGACACGATCCTTTGTTTGAGGTTAGGTAAGAGGAATATATTTGCAAAAAAAATTCAACTTTTTTTTTCAGTTTAATAGGCCATTGTTTAGTCTAAAGTTCAAAAAGTCAGTGAACAAAACTTTAAATGTATCGACGGTCGAGGCTTTTGCCAAATTCGGATGGCTGGCCAGCAGACGAGTCGGATGTTTTAGTCTTTGTGTTCAGACTTGGCACAGATCAACACTCCACTTATGTCCTTCTAGGTTGATTGATATTCCATAACTCATCTGATCGATCGATATGACAGTTAGCCATTGGGAAATTAGGTCTGTTGTTGTAGCCTGGGCAGATTCTTGATTCCATTTGTATAACTGCTAAATGGAGCTAATATTTTTTCTGTCAATTAAACAATTTTCTGTGAGTCACACCTGAAAAATTCAAATGAATTTCTAATTAGTTTTTATTGGAAATGTTAACATTTTAAATCATGATTTTACTTAACTTCTTAATAAAATAACATTATATATACATACAAATAAATAAATTTTAAAGATGTAGCTTTCTACCTTTCTTTAGCCTACAGGTACAACCAAATGATTATTAAGGTCCGACTAGCTAGACTAACATTATAAAACAATTATCTTCAATTCAATTCAGTTTTTTTTATATGGCACCAAGTCACAACATACAGTGTCTCAGGACACGGTACATGAAAAAGAGAACAATCTAAAAAAAAAGCCAGCAGTTGAATCACTTTATCACAGTCTCCCATCCTGAGCAAACGATGGAGAGGAAAAACTCCCTGTTAAGAGGAAGAATCCTCCAGCAGAACCAGGCTCAGGACAGGCGGCCATCTGCCTCGACTGGCTGGTTTGAGGGACAGGAAAGAGACACATGACTGGTGTATTTTCCTCTGGAAGAGAGACAAAGAAAACACATGTTATTGATATAAGCAATTATAACAAACATGTTGGTTCCACAAGAGAGGAGCTTGATAACTGAAAGCTCTGCCTCCCATTCTACTTTTAGAAACTCTAGGAACCACA
>JAUBOC010000103.1:5210069-5222130 GCA_032275365.1 Anablepsoides cearensis | reverse complement strand
ACACAGAAAGATCTATACCTCCAAAATTAATGTATCTACAGTTATGAGACTTTTTACTCATTTACAACAATACAATTTTGATATTTATAATGTTTATTGAAGAAAATACCAAAATTTACTTTACACGGTCTTTAAGTAAATCCATCACTTTATTTTTTGAAATGCATAAACGACTGCTCATATTTACATTTGTAGCTTGCAGGTAGTAAATTTTAAAGTAAAAAATAAAAGTATCAGTTTTATGCATTTTTATATTTATGAATGTAACAAAAAAAGGAAAGATTACCATTTAAAGAAAATACTTAGTAAAATTATAGATCATCAAAAACACTGCTTAATAACTTTAACAAAGTAAATGAATTACAAACTTCTAACAAAATCATTGCTAAAAACTTTTCAGTAACTCTGAAAGAACATTCATTGTTAATTGTGACTGGTTTACATGTATTTTTATATATAAATAATTACTTTTACAATCTTTCATAAATCTGTTTCTTGGCTGCAGTCTTGATGTGGTTTAAGTGTCTACCTCAATTATATTTGCTGAGCCAAACAAAAGGCCAAAAACAGGTTGTCCTTTTATAGAAGCACAAGATAATTTACCTCAGCCACTACTGCTCATTTTCTTCCTGCTGATTTGTTTGTGATGGCTCTAAATGCCTCTTCAACACGGACACATTTACTTTGGGACCTCCAGTAAATTGCTTTTAAAAAGCTATTCTGTTCACGCAAACATCATAAATGCACAACCATGTTATAATAATGTTTTTTAAAAAATAAGGAATACGTGTGAGTTAAAAAAAAATTAAAAATAATATAATATATATATATTACACCAGCCTGCCCCTAATGTTCTTTAGTAAGGTAGATGTTTCACTAATAGGATTTCCTGAAACTCACCATCTCACTTGTTAGTGCCAACTTCTGTCCCCTGAGGTTACGGTTCTAATCTGTGTTCAGAAAAAACTCTACTTCTCTGAAGACAGTTTTCAGATCAGCTCTAAAACCCACATTTCCTCTGTGCCTGGTATTATTCTAACATTGAGTTATCTTGTGATTATAAATTTAACTGTAATATATTGCATTATTCAAGTGAAGTAGTAATTTACTGTGAAGTTCTTCATTATACAACATCAGTTGCTGTTTTGTTAAAAAGTTGGCTTTCACCAAAACATTTTGGATTAACAGAAAATGAAGATTGGAAAGCCTCATTATAGGGAAGGTAGACTTTTCTTTTTGCTTTTTATTTTTTATTTTCATTAAAAGTTAGAAAAACAGGCGAATATCAGTCAGGGGCAGTGCTAAACTTTTTTTTTTGCAAGGGGTGGCCATTTTTAGGGGGGCACATGCAAAGAAAAACATTTAGGATGGCAATCACAGCTAATTCTTCATGGCTTTAATTCAGCTGTTGTAAAAAATATTTAGCAGACATTTTGTGACCGTTAGAATAGTCACAAAAACAATCTTTACCAAATTTTAAATGTTACTAAAAAGTTTAAGATGGTCATCACAACTTGAAAAGGCTATAAATCTGCTATTTTTCAGATTTATGGAGATGATGTTGTAAAGTAGCTAAAAATGATCAAAGGCTGACTGCCAATGGTAATCTCAAATTAAGCTAACCACTCAGGTTAATATTAATTTTACAGAGGGCTATAATTCAGCCATTTTTGAACATACACATCTGAACATTTAGTACTGTTGTATCAGAGAACAATCTGCAAATACAAAATCCAAGATCCCCACCGTCTTGTTAGTTAGATGGGGTAGCCAGTCTGGTTCCGCCCCTGATTTCAGTAATTATTAGTTGAAGCTGCTACTTTTTTATGTCAAGCTATTGTAGCCTGCTTGTAAGCTGGTTTTGCTTTGACTTTTTTATATGTTGACCTCAAGACTTCAAGGTTTTCTTCTCCAGCCAACATATATACTGTATGTTGTATGTATGTAAATATTTGAATGGCCACATAACTGTGTGCACAACATAATACAGATAATTCACCTCAGTTGTCTTCAGAGGGTGGGTGATTTATACTGAATGCATTAGTGTTAATTTACATAAAATTATGCAGAAATTGAGTTGTTGCTCTTTGGTGCTCCACTTGCAATAAAAGACATTTGCACTGATTGCGACAACCTCAGAAAGTTCATGGATTCAGATAGTTTTAGTTTTTCTGACTCGGTTTGATCGAACACTTTTTTATTTTTCAGCAACAAAGAGACATCTCAGTCAACTTCAACTTCGGAATTTGAAAGTAGCAACACAGGAAAGAACATTCTAAGTGTCTTTCCTCTTTTAAGATGAATTCAGATGAGATTTAAACAAGAGATCAGTCAAATGTGTTTAAATTACCATGCTTGGGTAAAATGTTTAAAGAAAGTTAAACAGGAAGAATTTAAGGGGACAATGCTTGAACATTTGTCTTGAAGATGAACGGTTATCGGACGAAGGAAGTACTCAGACCATACACAGCAGGAAGATATTTAGACTAAAGTATGATTGATTCGGAAAGAAACCATAACTCAAGGAAGCAGGAAAAAGAGGAGAGGATGGAAAGTTACAGAAACATATATATTTTAAAAAATTAAACGAGGAGCAAATCTGTGACAAGTCAGTTTATTCTTCATAATCAGCAATAAAGTTTTCTATAAATCAAATACATTGATCAAGTTTACACACAGCTTACCATTCAGTTTAAAGTAGTAGTGTTAAAATATGTTATTTAATTTGATCCACTTAAAAAACCCTTAAGTCAAGAGTTTAATGTGTAATTTAGTCAACATTCTGGAGCTTTTAAGTTTCACGCGTCACTCGTTTAAAATATTTTATTTAACCTCTCAGCTCCTGTTTCATTAAACCTTATTTTCCTTAATAACTCTGGTTGCCTCTCCGTGCCGTCATCATCCCTTTTTATGCCTCTCCTCTTCCCGTGCTTGTTCCATACGAGCCCCTCTCATTACAGTCGTCATTTATCTTTCCCCATCTGCTCCGCTCTGTGTATTTCTAGCGCTGCCGAGCTGTCACCTTCAACTCTTTCCATTTACTGGGAACATAAAAGGATGAGGTGATCGTGGTTCACAGGAAGAAGCAATGAGTCCTTAGGGTCTTTTCTTGACTGAGTATTGCTTTTATTTTAGGATGGCTCAGTGACTGAGGAGTCAGTCTTATCTGATGATCTTATTAGTATGGTGAGGTCTAAAGAGTATTAAACCATTATAGAAACACTGGAAGTCATTAGCTGCTTTTATATTAATGCATTAATAAAAGTATAATTTGCAGAAAGAAGAAAAAATCCTAGTCTAAATTACCTGGATTAAAATCATCAAAAACTGCAGAGATAAATGTTTATTATGGTAGATTTTATTTATTCTCACCAGTATGCTTTCAGTTAGGGTTTGGTCCATTTTAACTCCCCCACCTTTGGTGACTGCAGCTGTAGAAATGAGTCAGACAGCTTTTCAAAGAAGGTTGTGCAATCTTATAAATATTTCTTCTTACAATAGGCTAAAAGCTGAGGTTCACTATAATTTGAGGTTGTTAGCTGCAAAATGAAGCAAATGACAGTTTGAATTGCTCCTAATAGTATGAAATCCATTTGTACGTTTGTGTAACCTTTGACCCAGTTCAGGCACTTTAGTAATTATTCAGCGGGGAAATGGTTCTGATAGTTCTATAGGGCAGTCCATTGAAGTGGCCCTTTTCTTACTTAATTTTTTTTCTGCTACTCATAAGTGTTGATCTTCATGTGCAGTGTGTGCTTGCTACAGTTTTTCATTCAAACATTTTTGTATCCTAATAATTGTTTTATCACACATAAAAAAAGTCTTGTAATTATGTAGACAAACATGCAGGGTTCTGAAAATATTGACTCAGACTAATAATTAATATTTTTTTCTACAAAAATATATTTTTTTAGTCACTGCAGTGTTCAAAGAATAAAACAACAAAATATATTTGTCATCTTTCAAATAAATCGAGTCACCCTTTTCTTTTAGTGTTTATTTTTATGGGGGTCTTTTTTGTTATACTTCGGTGCATCATGTCGTGTTTTATGTGTTTTTATAATGGTGTTTTTGTGAGGTGTATGCCCTTTGGATTAATACGTTTCCAGGAAAATGTGTTTGCTTTTGACAGCTATGTTTTTATACTGTGGAAGAAAAGATGCACCATATATTCATCTAATGTAAGGCTGGATGCAGGCAGATACTTACCTTTTTAATTTGCAGCTCAGTTTAGTTAAGTCTTTTAAAATTTGACTTTTGAATACCAACTATGGTTCAGTATAAATGATCTTTATTAGTCCTAATCATCCACTGGTCCAAGTATAAACAGTGTTTATTGCAACTTTCTAGATTATGATTCAAATCACAAAAAAATGTGTTTTTTCCACCCTGCAGGTGTGTGTGTGAAGCTGCTGTGGCTGGACACAGCAGGGAGGAACCTGAGGAAAGATGAGGAAGAGCAGGAGTGTTCTCACAGTGTCTCCCAACAATGTAAGTCATCACATAGGCTACCCAAAATATCCCAACTGTTATGTAATTCTGTTTACTATTATATGAGCATTTACTTTTGAGAAGATGAGCTGAGTAGTGAACATTTGAATCAATACAAATAAGAAGTTTAAAGCATTTAAAAAAGTAAGCGAAGTGGAGATTTAATTCTGTTTTTTGATAAAACCTTAAAATTAAGCAACAGAAGAGCAGAAAGAAAATTGTCAATTTACACTAAAAGAATGAGGATCTTTGCTTTACCATAATAAACAGTTACAGTAATTTCTGGTTTTGATGCAGGATTCAGGTTGCTTTACTTTCCTCTCGCAGCGTTCAGTTTTTCTGCTCGGTGTCAGTTTGTGTGTGTTGTGACAGCTCCTCTGCTTTGTGTAGTTCTCTCTTCCTCCCCGTGTTCCTCTTTCACAAAGTTTGACTTTTATTAGGACCAGAGGTTCCCCAGACTTTCTCCCCACCTTTCAAACTGATAGACGCGGTCATAGCAACTCTGTCTGTTTATTTTTATCTGTGTATGTGAGTGTGTGTGTGTGTGTGTGTGTGTGTGTGTATGTGTGGACACGTTTTTGCTACACCGAGGGAACCATTTTCTTCAAAAAGGCAGCCTTGTGGGGACCAAAGCCTGTGAGGTTAATTTTAGGGTAAGGAAAGGATTGTGGAGTTACAATAGGGGGGAATTTAGACCAAAGCGTTTCAGTTTCGTTTTATATAAACCCCAAATGAATGATTTGAATGTGAAAAGATTTAAAAGGATGATATGTCTCCTTTTTAAATCTTCCTTCTGATCTACATGAATTAGGACATTATGTAACGTGTCAAGGGAAGCTGATGTAAAAGCAACTTTCATTAGTTTTTATGTTTTTATCTCAGACTAATGATTTGTTCTGTCAGTTTTAATTTTCTGTGAAGAAAATATTATCAGTGTATCCTCTGTTACAGTGTCTGTAAAGACTTGTTTCACTGAGAGAAATGTACAGAATGAGCAATTAATGGATAGTTCATGGTGGATGAGTAAGTTATAGTTATAGTTATTTATTTATTTATTTATTTATTTATTTATTTATTTATCTTTCACTGTAAAACAACAAATTCAGCACCATTGCAGTAATTTGCCTGATTGCTGAATTGTTTTAGTGCATTGTATCACAAGCACAGTTTTTTTTTTTGTATTTATGTAATCGTCGCTAGCTCGTAATTATTTCTAAACTTTGTAAAGTTGCAGGCTTCTCTGTCACTTCTCTGCCTCCTGCACATTCAACAATGCAAATTGCTTTTGCAAATCAGTTGTATTCATCTGTCGGCCCAAATCCAGCTCGTGTTCAGCACCTGCCCGTTTGTTCAGTTCACGCAGGTCCACTCTGCAGAGGCCGTGGGTGTTTTTCTTTCTGAAACTGTGTAAAGTGTGGGTATTCATTGCTCAATTTCTCAGCTTTACCTTCCATGTTACTTTGAATATTACATGTTTTATTGGAACCAGCTCAGCTACCTTAGCCCTCTTACCTCTCAGTGACATCATGTTCATCACTCCTTTTTTTTACTCTCTTCACCTCCCACCCTGGTAATGATTCATGTTATTCTTTTTAGGGATGTGTGGTTGTTAGGCTTTTTGACTTTTCCCAGGCAAAAATAAACTGAACGCTGTGACTCAATTGAATTGTTCCACGATGGATCAAAGGAAAACACAAAAATAAAATAAAATGCATCTTTTAGATCTTCAGGTTGCACCTTATTGTGAAGATGCCAGCTTTTTTTCGTTTTGTCAGTGAACCGAACCAATCAGGGATCAGCCATTTAAACCACTGTATGGTGATATTTTCCTGTGTGTGCATGCAGCCACATTCAGCAAATTCTGCATATCTGCAGTAAATGTTTCCATAACAGCATGAAACCTTTCTTGAGTCATTGAGGTTAAGTGTGTTAAAGTTGAAAACTCATAATGGATTGCATGTTACATCCGGGATCTGATTTAGTTGGTGATGCTCAGTAAGGATTAGGTTGAAGTGTTGCTGGTAGTGGTAAGAGTGGGCTGACACTTGTAAGAGTTTATGTTAATGGTTTGTCCCATCATGAATCTGGACCAACAGGGCTGAGTTGTTCAATCCGGTACATTTTATAATCTGAACGATGTAAAGCTAATAGGAATTTGGCGTGCAGAGTGTCAGGGTTTGCCTTGTAATTCATGGGTTAGCGGAGTGTGTCGTGTTGAGGGATGGATAGATTAAATAATGCCCCGCAGACCAAATGATCTCATTCTAATGCAAGTCACAGCAGATCTGACTGCTCTGACTTGATGTGTGCATGAATGTGCTTCAGTGTTGTTGAACTGAAAGCACTTCAAACACATGCCACCCTTTGTGACTCTGCAGATTGACTTTAAATGTTGTTTCCACATAGTTCAAAAGCTGTTCTTTAAAGCGAGAGTTTAGTTGGTGTTCTTTGTTGTTATATGTAATCAGTGTCTTACCTGCAGTACACAGCAATCAGGCCATTATCAGTCTGAAACACCAGGCTTCATGGGGTAATTATGCTGATGGCTAACCAAACTGAGAATAGTTCCTGTCAGATTGTTTTTGTCTCAAAATGGCTCAAATCCTCCAAATTATAAATCTGTTCACACCACTGATAATTTGACATTAGATGATGAATAGTATAGATATTTGTAATGAAGACCAAATCAGTCTGAGGTCATCAACCAGTAACAGTCATGTGAAACATGTTTTTCTACAGAATTTATGCATGTATGATGTGATCAATTTAACCCTAAAGGTGGTAGATGAGTTATTCATAAAGTGTTTCCCACTGTAGGCCACAAAGCATCAAGTGAGGGTTCCCAGATGATCTCCAGAAATCAAAAATAAATTCCTAATGGAATATTTTTGAAACAATCTTAATTAAATAAAAAAGTAGTGTTAATGTAATTTTTCTGTTTAGAAAAACATCTTTCTTGCCATCATTTGACAGCTTTCCTCCTCTCCCTCTCCGGCTGTATGAGCTTGTATGTTAGGACTGTGTGGGTCAAGCTGAACAGTTGTTTATTCTCCAATTAGATATAGTCAAAGCTTGCATTTTTTTATTTTCAACCAGCAACAGCAAACGTCTCTTGTTTATCCTTTTCTTTGTGCTGTGAGCTGTTCTCATGCTTGGCCTTTTTTAATTACTTCTATCCGCACTGTTTCAGTTTGAATGTGAAAATATTCACTCTTCTTCCTCTTTTGTGTCTGGTCAGGAGGAGGGATGCTGGTTTCTACAGCAACTGTAACTCCTGGGATTACGTGAACTGTGACCACTTGTCTGTCAGTCTATCGCCTGGCATCAAGAGCTCACGCCTTGTCATTTTTAATTCTACTTTCTGCACAGTGTGGGGCTTTAGGTTTCCTTCTTAAATTCTTTACTTTTTGTCTAAAAAATCCTATTTTGGAAAGTAAACCTGGTTGTCCACCAAACTTCCACCTCATGTAAGCAGCCTGATAAACCAAAGGTTGAATCAGTGTCACAAACCTAATCACGTCTCATGGTTTAGTTTGTTGTTGCACCACCTTTAACATCGGCTCAGTCATTATCTTCAGTGTGACCTTCTCAGCAGGTGTTTTTTTCACACACCACTTTTCAAACTGGGCCTGATGTTTCACATCGGTGTCATGTGGAAGTACAGAGGTCGCTGTGAGAATGCTCTGATCAATAACGCTGCCACCACCTAGATGGGTGGTTTTGTGTAAAAGCACCAGTTTGGCTCTGAACTACTTCGTTTGTTGTCTGTGATTTAATAAAGTGAACCAGTGACGGCTTAATGTGGACTTTTTTTATGCTGACAAAGTGTGACCAATGTGTGTAAAGGGTCAATGTTTGCCATGTTTATAAGGAGTCTTGGTTCACTCTTTTTTTTTGTTATTTTATTTCCAGGTTGCTTTAGGTCACTGGGGTTTGTTTATCCTCAGCAGTGTTTCAGTCTGAGGTCTGGACTTTGACTATTGCAGCAACTTGATTTTTTTTCTTTTTCTGTCAGTCTGTTTTAGGATTGTTGCTGTGCTTGTTGTGTTGCAGCATCCATTTTCTGTCAGTCTTACATTTGACTGAGAGTACGTGGTTTATAGTAAAGTCCATGGTCAGCTTAATGTCTTGTTACTGCTAAACAAACTCAAATAATCATTTTTTGTGCTTGACAGTTGGAAATAAAATGTTTGATTAGTGTTTCCTGAATGTGCCTCTGAGCATTACGACCACACTTTGGTTTGTCTGTTTTTATCACTTAAATGCAAGTTTGAGAATCTAAATTGTGCTGCCAAGTATGGAAGAGGATTAGAGCCACTAAAAACAAACAAATAATTCTGACTTTAATCTCAGAATTCTGGGAAAAAGTTTGAATTCTGACTTTTTTTCTCAGAATTCAGAGATTAAATTCAGAATTATTATTATTATTTTCCAGTGGCCTTAATCCTAAAGCCAAGTCCTTTTTAAAAGAGAAATTGATTTATTTCTGTCTAACATTCTGATATGAATGTTACAGTTTAAGTGAGGGATGCATCAACAACACATTTATTCAAATATAATACAAGTACTAATAAATCACTATACAGTTTTTATAAGTGTTTTGAACATTAAAATTCCTGCAGTTTCTGGATATCTCTGTGTTAATTACACTGAGATAATGTTTGTTTTTTATTAAAGCCGTTGAGTTGAATAAAAAGTGTTTTTATGGAGTTTTGCAATAAGAAGTTGTTTGCTATTATGTTTTTCACACAACTTCATATAAAGTGAACACAATAAAATTAAACTTCTTTTGAAATAAATGGATTTTTGAAGCTCTTTGTTCAGGTTTAAGAAGTGTAGACAGATTTTAGGACTGCGTCTGATAAACATATGAAGTAAAATCGAATTGTATTTTTTTGTCTCACATAGGAAAATATTTGCAAAAATATACCAGAATCTTACAGGAACCATATTTTTGGTTCAAATGATTGATTCTGTCAGTTTCTAATGGTATTCAGTTTTTATTTGACTAATATTAACAAAATAGTACATTTAGTATTCTTGTTTATTAAATATTATTGATATTTTAGATGTACTATAATTGGGTTTCACAAACTGAACAGCCCTGCTAAAATAATTATCATAATAAGGACAATGTTTCACAATAATAATCAAAAATTTATGAATTTGTCATCTTAGATTTAATGAAGTATGATCAACTTCATCTGATGAAATAAAATAACAGTTGTATTTGAGAACTGGTTAAATTTAAGGATTCCTGCTCAGAAATTGACTTGAACTTTAAATGACTTACTGAAAAACTAATCAAAATCTGTCTTCAAATATGTATTGAGTTTAAAAAGGTCAGACTGCTTTATCTTTGGGGGGGAAAGAAACAGAGGATTAATTCCATCTGAATCTGTTCTCTCCATCTTTGCTGCATCTGCTTTTTGTCTCTCCAATAAACTGCCTGCTTATTAAATACATGAAGCTAAAATTATTTTATATAGCCTTCAGCAAGTTGTACCCAATATGTTTTTGTCCTCAAACCTCAGACAAACTAAATATTATTACATGCAATGTGTTCTGCTGGATAGAGCCAAATTGACAATTTATTTTCTTTCTTGCCAGAGACAAAAAAAAAAAAATCATATTCACAGCAATGATTATGAAAGGAAGAAAAGAGGCACAATAATTCACCAAACAGTTTTATTAATATCCTGTCCCTCTTTCAAGCTCAGAGGAATATTTCATCACTTTAAACAGCCCATAAATTCAACCAAGTGGAGGCGATAAACCTGAAAAGGCCTTTTGTTCAAAGACAGCCCTATCTCTGTCAAACACAAGAAACACTCAATAAACTCGTGTTTTTCTGCTGATTCATTTTACTGTTTCTGCTGTTCAGATTTTCATATCCTCTAAATTGACAATGTTCCAGTGCATACATTTTTAATTAAAGCAAAATGGAAACAAACACTTGCAAATCGGATATGTATCAAAAAATAAACCCTGATGTCCAGATTGTTTTATTTTTTTTATGTTTTCTTGAATGTGTAAGTGGGCGTTTGATGTTTGTTTTCACATCTATAAAAGATTGCACAGATGCTTGTGCATATTGTTAGAAGCTGTTCTGTAGATGGATGTCTCATTTTATGCGCTTGTTCTTTTCAGTTGTTTCAGTGTTTTGTCTTCCTGTTTCTCTCACGCTTCTCTTGTTTTTTCTTTAATTTGCCTAAACTGTAACCTTCTCTCATCTCCACACTCTCTGTGCCTCGATCAGCTTTCTTTGAGCCATTCTGTCACGTCCCGACTCCTGCTGTTCCCGCCCTCCTTGCTTTTTACCCTCGCGATCGCTCTGTTCTCTGTTTTACCTTTTTACCTCCTGTTAGCGGTCAGCTGTCATCCCCGTTTTCCCCTCTCTCTTTCTCTTTCTCGCCGCTTTCACTTTATCTGAAGGGCAGCAGGTGTTGTTTTCTAAGCTCATATCCTCATCTCCTCCCTGCTGTGATGTTGCTTTGGTGTCAAAATGGCAGTGAGGCAGAGGGATCCGAGTGTTGGTTGGGTGAGTGATAAATGGAAAGGACTCCAAAGGTTCCCTGTGATGCATTATGCCAACAGTCTGAGAAAACGGAAAGTGACTAATGGCATGTGTGGTTTTTTTTTCTTATGAAAGCAATTATTTGAAGTGTAAAATCTTCATTTTTCTATTTTAGTTTGGGGTGAAAAAGCCAGAGAAAAGCAAATCTCAGGTTCTTCCTGGTACATTTTTGTTGGCTTGACTAAATGAAATTTATTATGAGCTTTTAAGAACCTGAATTATGAAGTTTTTTTATTTGATTTGGATCCATGTTTTATGAGCGCAGAACTTGAAAGGTGAGCGGTTGTGTTCATGTGAGTCCTCACATTTCAGCTGGTCACCAAAACATGATTTTCATTCAAAGAAACATTTTAAAGGTTTTCCTGAAAAAGAAGCCTTGTGGGGACCGAACCCAACTTGGGGACCAATGGCCGGTCCCCACGGGTACGAATGCAAATTACAGGTGGGGGGTTAAGTTTAGGACCAAGGTGTGAATTGAGTTTAGTTTAGTTTTAGGGTCAGGAAGGTACCTGTGAGTTAAATTTTAAGGTCAGGGTTAGGTTCTAAAATTAAAAAAAAAAAAAAAAGAAGAAAAAGAATGGAAGTCAATCTAGGGTCCCCATGGGGATATAGAAAACAGGTGTGTGTGTGTGTGTGTACATGTTTTTGTGACCCGGTGACAACAATTTATGACCATTTTACCAGTATACATAGCCTGGTGACGACCCGTTGTTCCTTATGGGTGCAAAAGCCTGGTGCCCATTGGGGTAAATCGTTGGTGTGAGGTTAGGTTTAGAGTAAAGCCTACTTCACACTCCTTCCGAACTACCAAAATCAGCCCGGATTGTTGCAGTTTCATGACAAAAATTATGTCACCGTGTTCTCAGCGTCGATGGTGTTTAAACTAATTTTCAAACGACCTGCTCATTGAGACAGAGTAGAGCTGGGCGTTATGACCCAAATTTTATATCACGGTATTTTCAACAATTACACCGGTTTCACGGTATTTGACGG
>JAUBOC010000103.1:5187347-5198515 GCA_032275365.1 Anablepsoides cearensis | reverse complement strand
CACTTTTTAAATGGAATTACTGAAATAAATCTACTTTTTCATGATATTCTAATTTTATGACCAGCACCTGTATATATCTCAAAGCACTACTTAATAAAGCACTTAGTGTTAGATTTCTGGTCTTACATTAATAATTTAAAGCCCGTATTTCCCATCATCTCCTTAATCTCTCTTATTCTAAGGGATCGTCAGATGAGGGTTGGTACCAAAATATGAACTCGGATCCTGAAATCTGCATACTGTCTTATGTCTATTAATGTAATCTGCTGTGTTCTGTCATCTTAAACTACTACAAGTGTTTTTTTTTTATCTAAATGGTTGTAAAGCTATTTTCTGAGGGGCTTCTTGGCAAGATATTTCGTGAGAAAGCTCTCCCTGCTTCCTTCGCTTAGACTCACCGGTGACTCACTACCAAAACAAATCAGTCCAATGGCAGACGAGCAAGTGTTCACATTTCCATCACTCATCACGCTGCCATTCTCTCTCTCTCTCCTCTGATGTTCTCTCTCTTTTTTTTCCCTCTCATTATCTTTATGGCTTTTCCACCTTCAGGGCATTACTCCTCCTTTTTTTTCTCTCTTTGCATTATTCAGAATAATCCAACATGCTCTCTCTACATACTGAGGCATGTGTGGTTGGACTGTGGCCATTCAGAAAAACAAAACCGGAATCATTACAGAGTGTTTGTGTCTGAAGGAAACACAGCCTATTTACTGCTATAGGAAAAAAAAACAAGTAGTGTGTGTTTGGTTTGTCTCTGGCAAAGGAGCTCTTTATTTGGGCATGAATGCATACTTCAGAGTTTTCATTAGAATCAGTTGACCTTTGAGCCGTGTGTATGTTTCTCCTCAGTAATCCTCATTAGGCTGTTTGCATTCATCTCCCCTCTAATTTGTCTTTTCCTCTTGGCTCCTCCTAACTGGTTGCTGGCTCCACGAAAGGTCACAATATAATCAGCAACATAACTGCAAGGTAACAAAAAATAAATAAATAAAAACCCAAAAAATAAATCTGACTACCTGTTACTGTGCCTGCCCGCTTATCGTCACAACCACCCCTGGCCAATCCTAATCGTCGGAGGCGGGGCTTGCGTCTGCTGCGTGCCTGCTCTGGCTTCCTTGCGTATATTCTGAATGAAACAGAGAGGGAAGTATTTGCTGTGTTCTGCTCTGCTCACTGCTCTGGCTGTGCGAGTGGAGGGAGGTCTGACTTGAGGCTCAGCATAGCGGGAGTCACTCTGTGCCACATCGGGAGTGCCTTTAGGAGGGAGGTGGGGGTTGTTTGCAGAGAGAGAGAGAGAGGAAGAAGGAGAGAGAGAGAGAGAGGAGGTCAGTCAAGCAGAGGTTGATGGAGGGAGAGCAAGACAGGAGAAGGAAGAAAGCAGTTTTCAGCCCCTTCTGAATATTTCATGAGGGAGATCCTCCAACATCAAGCTACCTGGATGGACTGAGAGACAGAGTTGGGGCTGAGGTGTGCGTTTTAGCCGGCACCACCAGTGACACAACTACAGGGCTGTGCACTTTACAAGCACCAGGACAAGGAGAGAGATGGAAGAGAAGAGGATTTGAGATTATTGTTGTTTTTTTTTTGCATGATCCTGCTGGAGAAGCTCGCCTTAAAAGCCTCAGATGAGCAAAAGATCCGCAGGAAGGCATGAGTCAACAAAAAGAGTGCCAGAGGGCACGACTGCTGGCTGGCTAATCCCTAAACCTGTGAAAAGCGAGGTACAGGGGGAGCAACGAAGAATCGAAGAAAATCCTCACAAACAGAACGGTATGCTGGCCTTCTCCTGGCTGAATGTCTGTATTAGGTCGCCTGATTTTTCCTGCAACATCACAACATAGTAAAAAACTTCTGCTTCTGTCAAAGAAACTCCGATTTACACGACTGGCTTGTTGGGCAGAACTCGGAGCTGTTTTTTCCCAGAGTTTCACAGAGGAATCGGCCGCCCGTCTCGGAGGACTCGACCCACGTCAGCAGCCATGTCGTCCAACGAGCTGAGCGTCGAGATGGACTCGTGCATCCGGACCTTCAAGGAGCACATGCACCTGGAGCTGGAACCCCCGAAGATGCCGGGCATGGTGGGAGGCAGGAGGGGGGCCACGTCTCCCAAACTGTCCCCGAGAAGCTCCCCGCGCCTCTTTCGCAAGCTGATGGTGAACAAGAGCATCCGGCAGAGGCGGCGCTTCACGGTGGCTCATACCTGGTAAGGCCGGTGGATGGTCAAAGGAGGGGGAAAGGAAGGGAGAGACTGGAAGAACAAAAAATAGGGTTTGACAGATGTGAGTTAAAGTGATGGAAATAAACCTGGAGAAAGAGGAACACTAGGATGAGTAGAGGGGTTGGGGGAATTAGGCGACAATAAAGAGGAAGAATGACTTAAAGGAAAAAAATAGATAAATTGGGACAAGGGATTAACATTGAGATTTTAGATCCAGACAGGAACTGATTTAGAAATTGCAGCCAGTTTCGGGGAGAGCAAGGAAAATCAAGGAAAGTGGAGACAAATTGGAATATGGAACCTTCAAAATAAAAGAGTAAAAATGTACCATAGGTCTGTGTGGTGATTTGTCAGTGGGTTAGGAGGTTACATAATGCAATAAAATAACATTCAGCAGGCTGCACTCCCCTGTAGTATTCATGTAGTGTAACCCTGCCCCGGATCCAACAGAAATCTGTTTGTGCTGATCAGATCTTGTTTTTGGATGATGTGTAAGGAGTGTCAGGTGTATTACACAACCTACCTGATGAGACTTTTTGGCTTTCACACCTAAGGCGCAAACAAATATCAGATTACTCAGCACACACACACACACACACACACACACACACAAAAAATGATGCAAAGTCAACAACTGTGCAGCTGAGGCTCACCGATGCCGATTGCCGCCCTGAAATCAACACACAAACGTCAGATCAAGTCAAAGATTCATCACGCTCAGTTTTAGTATCTATGAATCCCATCTCGCATTTTATATTTCATCATGATCCCATCTTTAAATCCCCTCTCCCCACCAAAGAGACCTCTTCCTTTCTCAGCAGCTCGTCTCTACATTAGATGTGGAAAATAGGGCTTGTTATGTTATGCAATGTGTGGATTAAAGAGAAATCAAAGAGCGGGCGTAATTTCCCGGCAGCAGCTCAAGGTGACTCTTTTTGTTTTAAATTGAGCAGTTGAAGATATGGCACATTTTTTATGTTTGTGAAGGTGAAAGCCATCATCTTGAAAAAGGGAAGAATTCTCATACATCTTAATAGATCATCTGAAATGGGTTTCAAGTTTGAGTGATAAGCAGGCTCATTGTAGCTTATGTGCTGTGAGCTGGAAACAAAACAGTGTTGTGGAGTGATGACAGGAAATTGCTCTAGATATTAATCTGCTTGACTATATTTCCTTCATGCTGAGTTTTCTCAGGGGAAAAAAAAACAAGCTCATGATCTTTTCTATAATGTTTATGCAGCTATAATTCATGTCTGTGTGAAAGTATGCATATATTTTCATCTATATGTGTGAGTCTGTGGGTGATTTTTGACCACACGTAATGTGTTTGTGAATTCAATGGTTGTTCCATCTCCACCCTCCACAGCAACAGTCAGAATGGGGACTGTCTGTGTCTGTCTCCTTTCTTTCATTGTAAAGCCTCGGTCTGTTCAGCCTGGTGGGGGTTGGGTGGGGGTTGGGTGGGCCCGGGAGAAAAGCAAGAGAAAAACATGGATGTTTTATTTTTTTTTTTTTTTGTAGATGCCATTAAAGATGTTCTTTTCCTTGTATGTTCTCATAAATCCCCAGCTTATGGGCTCAAACCAAGGGCCCAGCAACACCTAATACACCCATTATAGTCATTAACCAGCAGTGGAGCCCATTAACGGGCATGTTCATGACAAATATCCTTGAATGAGACATTGAGGTGTAACTGCTGACTCAGTCTGATGTGCTAAGAGTGACTTACAAAAAGCTAAAAATAGAAATATGAGATAGATGAGAGCTGTAAGAAAGCCAAAGGAGAAAAAAAAATCATCAGTCATCTCTGAAAGATGTGGAGTGGCAATTAAGCCGGCACGGACAAAAAACAAGATGGAAACTGATCGTAATGTTGAGAAACATGTATTTTTAAAATTCAGCTTTTTGTTTTTAATCTATTTTTTTTTATTTTCAAGCTCATAACATTTGTTGATACAGTTCAATTTGAAAAGTAAAAAGCAAAAATATTAAAGTAATAACTTCACTCTATGGTTTATCCCATGTTGTCATCCCCTTTTCCTGAAAAAAGAGCGAGGAATATTAATAATAATAATAATAATAATAATAAAAAAGAAGCTCCACCTGGAAATCCCTCAGGGTTTCAGTAGTCGTGGACTCTGTCTGGCCTGATTGCTTCTCCACCTGTGCCACAGGCCGAGGTGGTGCAACAGAAATGAAAGAGGAATCAGTGAAAGGTTTTGTCCTTGACCTTTTCAGAATAAAAGGATGAACAAAACGGTTACCATGCTGTTATGATTTTTGTATACTTTTCCTGTAAAATTCAGCGCTGCATTAATTATCACCGATATAAACAAACGGAAACAAAGAAGCAACTTGTTTATTTAATACTTGCAACACCAAAGCTGCTTTTCTTAAAGTGTTGTGTTCATGCTACAGTACCTGCTTGTTTGAGGAACACTTGATTTGGAAAATTCAGGAATGAGTTGTGAAAAACACCAGCTTCTTTTTTGGTCATAAGAGATGTCACCTGAATCTGTCACCCATGATTTCACTCAGGCTTAAACTCATTATGAAACTAATACAGTTCTGCATACAGTATAGCATTATTATCAGATGCATGAGAGGCTGTTAACCTCCCCGTCCACTAATCAGCAGTTAATGATGAGGAAACTAAATATTTCCTCCTTCGTCTTTTGGCAGCAGGTGATTAAAAAACTGAAAACACTGTTTGGCAGTTTTATTGTTCAGTGCCACTGATGTAGTCAGTTTCCCATATCACAAAGCAGCTGATTTTTTTGGTTGTGATTGTTTGTTGATGAGTGTTTTTGTTGTGCTGAAATTATTATATAAAAAAAACTATGCTGCTTGTTGAGATGATAGAGGGAGTCGGCAATCACATTTGAGTGATTTGTTGGAACTATTTGCTTACATTGGACTAAAATTTTCAAAATTCTTTAGTTTATATATAATATCATTTTGGTCCATATGTAAATTCAAGGGGGGGGGGGGGGGGGTTTGAGCTTTTTATCATGTTATAATGCCATTCCCTCATCAAAAACATACATAGTCTAATTCATGCATGTTTGAGAAATTCTTAAAGAGCACCTATTTTGGTTCCTTAAATACAGGGCATATGGGTTATAGAGAACATGTTCATTAGATTTAAAACACAATATCGTTTTCAGTAAATGAGATTTCACCTGGTCAATTTTGGCTGATCTCAGCTCTAGGGCTGGGTGATATGGACAAAAAAAAATATCTCTAATTTTTTTTCCATTTTGCCGATATCGAAAATTCCTTCCCCCCTCCTTTTAAATGACTTGATTTTCTGCAGTTAGGCAATATAAATGCTAATGTGTTCCTAATTTAAACAGATTTAAAACATGGCACAATACACTTAAGTGCTGTATTATATTTTGATTATCCTGTTATTGTAGCGCTTTCTTGTGGCGTCTCGTGGCTCTCTAACCTACAGGCACTCAGACAATGACTCTTCTGTTAGAACCATTCAACCCTTTCTGTTTCGGTCTCTGTCTTTTATGCTTTCTTTGTCCGTTTTAGTCTCTCTTAAATTTTCCCTCTTTCCCTCTGGTCTTTCTTGGTGTGACTTGTGCTCCTCTCTGTTGTCTGCTCCTCTCTATTTCCCTGCCGCCCATCCATGCCTCTTTGTGTCATTTGTTGGTGCCTTTCTCCCCCCCCTCCCTTGTCTTTCTGTCTGTCTCCTTTTTGCACTCCACAGCACCAGATGATGTAAATGTTTGATGGCCGGCCGAGGGGTACAACTGTCTTGTTTTCATCTCACACAAAAAGCACATTAAGAAGAAAGATGAAGGTGGGGAAGTAAGAAACTGAGCTGGGAATAGGACAGGAGATGACATCAAAAGTGGAACAAATATAGAAAAGAGCTTCCTTTCCTCAGCAACACTTTTGATGTATAAATTTTACATGTAGATGTTTGAATTCTGCATTCTGCATACAACTGAACATCAAACCCAAATATCTTCTGAAATTGTTGCTGCAGATAAAACAGATTGTATCCATAGTAGGAGGGTGTTGATCCTGATCTTGGCCTTTTTTATTTTGTCCATCAGATGTTTTAAGTGGGCTGAAGAGATACTAGCAGGAGCTAAAGAGAGTGAAGAAGCAGAGATAAGAAAATGTCACATTCTGTGTGTTTGTGTAGAAAAAGACAGATAAATAGGAAACCAGGAACACCAACCCCTGCTCCACACATTTACCTTAGCCCGAATGTCATCCTAAATATCCATCCTGCTGCACAATTCAATCCAGCACTCTGTCTGTTATTGATTTTGTTTCTTTCTCGTCTTGCTCCTGTGACTCACCCAAAATCATCTTTACATGAGCGTCAGGGAAGGCTTGACGTGATTGTTACTGCTGCTGCCAGCGTGTTTACGGCAACTGCTCATTTGAGTAAGAGACGGGGACAAAGATGGATTTTTTTTGTTTTGTATTGAAATGCCTCTTTTGTCTCTCCAAGTAAAATTTGATTATATGAAAATCTGCAGTGAAATCCTCAAACATGTTGTTTTCTGAGTGAATTATTAGAACTTGTTTGTGTTCTTTTGTCTTTCAACACTTTAATTTATGAATTTGTGTTACAAATATTGTGATTTCGTGTGAGCATCTTTGCTACTGTGTCACATCTTGCCTCTAGGAACTGTTTATGTATTTAAGAGCAGCTTTTAGGTGCAGTACTCAGTGTAAACTCTGTGGCAGCATAGGTTAAGTGATAATATGGGGCTCTGACTGAATTAAATTACAAAGGGAAGAGTTGAGCGTGCATGATGTAGTGTTTATTTTAGCCTGTAATCACAGACAGACTGTATACTGTATTTAAAGTTACTTTGATCTCCTCACATTGCTTTGCACGATGTGGGTATTTTAGAAAGTTACCAGTTTCCTTTCAGTTGTTTTAGTTACCAGACTTCAACCTCAAACATCTGACTTCTGTTAAATCAGATATTTAACTTGCATCTGATAATTTTAGTCTTTTCTTTGTTCGTGTGCCACTGTTTTCATAACTGACATAACAGCATTTTTAGAAGACATTCTGGATTGAATAAACATTTTAAAAACTGACCTGTGACAAAAATCTAAGTGATATTTGAAATCGTTGAAGGTATTTTCCTATTTAAATTAATTGACCAAACACAACAGGATATCTGTGTATTGTGGCAAACAATTGGGAGTAAAGTGAACATAACAGGAAATATAAAAAAAAGTTAAATAATGTATTTTAATTTATTTTTTTGATGAAACTTAAAAATCAATTCTTTCATAACTTTCCATTAAGACTGTGCGTAATGTCAATTGTTCTGACCAATTTTATGGTTTTGTTTTGTAATTTGTTTAATCCTTTTGGGTTTCTTAAATGCCTCTTTATCTTTAAAAAAAATTGCAACATTTTTTGTTTGGTATTTTTTGATTATACAGAATATATTCTAAGTAAAGAGAAATAATATTATTGATGTTCTTATTGACATCTGAATCAGTCTAAACTTCCTAAAATTAAAACTGATCTTTTTAAGCTGGCGGGGATTCAAAAGTCTGGAAAAAGTCTTCCTCCTGTTCCTTTTCCTCCTTATTTGCTCACTTTGCATGACTCGGATCAGCACCCTCCATCTCACTCTGTTGTCTCTCTGTACCAAAGCAGCGGAGCAGAAAGTTAACTATTCCGAACGGGTGAAGGAGTTTGGACATTCGGGAGCGTTTCTGTGCATGATGACATGTCTAGAAGTTGGATTTTAGATGAGTTTTTGTAGCAAATCATGGGTAATGGATTGCTAAAGTGAAGATGACACACAATTTTCATTTTTTATTTCTAATTTGTGCTACATAGTTAAATAAAAACTGGTTTTCAATATTGTGTATATATATTTACAACAAACCTGAAATGTTGGCAAATCTTGTAACAACTCATCAAATGAGCTCAAGATGTCTAAGTTTGCATGCAATGTTCTGTTTTTTTATGATGCAAAGAACTTACTGTACCATGTGCTTACCTTGTTACCAGTCTGAATTTGACTAAATTATATTGTCATCTATTGTTTCATCTATTTTATTTTATTTAGCTGGGTCTACAAACAAACAGCAATTTTAGAAACTTTTTTCCTATTTTAATTAATGAACTTCTATTGTAGTTTTTTAATTCTCAGTCTTGGATACAAAGAATAGTAACTTTTAACTGATTAACTGAATTTTAGATGTATATTCTAACATACTTGGATCAGTTTTAATCATTTACTTTTAAACAGTAAGAGAATCAACAAGTCTAATATTTGCTTCACTTCAGCAGTTTATAAACACGTTGGTTTTAGTTCAAAACTGCAGACCTGATTTAGGGGTACGATGACATATCAGGGGTGGGACTTGACTCTGGTATGACGTTTAAAAATCAATCGGGCCATTACCTAGATCTTAAAAATGGATTAGATCCGGGTTATGCTGTGGACTCTACAGGTCTGTAATTAAATATTCAAGTTTAAATCTGAATATGTCTCCTGTGGGTACTTTGGATGCAAATAACAATATTGTTTCTTACAAAAGTTAAAAATCATTAAATGTACAAGTCAGACAAAAAAACTATGTTTACCATAAAGGATGTAAATGATTAGAAATTCTTGACTAAGACTTAAAATTAAAGGGTCCAATTGTCCTATTTAATATAAAATACAAGAAAATATCAATAATGCTATAAATAAATTCTCCTCTTCAATCCTAAAAATACAATTTTCTTTCTGTAACTTTTTGGCGGTAAAAGTTAACCATTCTCCAGATCATCCCTTTCTGGTCCAGTTTTACTCAGTTGTGTTCATAAAGAACACTAAATCAGCAAAAACAAACTCTTCTTCCCTCTTTTCCTCCTCCTCTTCCTGATCTTTTATTTATTTTATTTTCTCTTTGACGTCAGATGTGAGTTTTAAATCAATAATAATAATAATTAGTCCCAAGTTCCCTTCATGGTTGAGAATAAACACAAGGAGGCAAAACAGAAAACATCTAGTTTATTTCTGACTTGGAGAATTTTTATGTAATATGAATGGTGCGTCTACAGCTGTGAGGTCAGTCATTAATGTTTCTCATACATTTTGAGTCTGGGGAGCTTTTACAGAGGGGGACGATTTTCCAGGGACCCCAGTTTGACAACCTCTGCTCTAAGAGAAAAAAATGCTCATGTTTTCAAACTCTGTCAAAAAGTTTCACGCTTAGAACATCCAGCTGATATTAAGCTGTGATTACGTGTGTGGAACTTCATGTGAGTGTGTAGCACCAGCTGAATGCTCTTTTTCAGGAAGAAGAGGTCACTCATTCATTAATAACAGAGGCGCTAAAGCTCGGCTTGTATATAAGCTGAAGTAAGCAGAACAACAGCGTTTCCTTTTTGCTTCATCACCTTTCTTACTGCTCAAAGAAAGAAGCAGCTATTATTCACTTCTTGATTGCTGCCTACCCCTCTGACTGAAGGAAACGATGGCAGCATCTTTTTTTTTTTTTTTAATTCAGCAGGCAGCGGTGTTCAGCGAAGCAGAAAGGAGGCAGAGCCGCATTGGTCTGTTTCTTATCAAACAAACACAGGCCAGTAGCATGTGAAAATAAAGTGTTGTTGCAAAAATAATCATAAGTTGTTTTTAGCTGAAATGACGAATTGTCAAAACTTCAACTCGGAGACTCGCAAAACTTTTCATTCTGACCCAGAATGCTGTGCAAAATCTTTCACCTGCTGCTTTTAACTTTGCGAAACAGATGCAAAAATCAGAAAAGCAAAAACATTTGTTATTTATTGATTTATTTCATACTCTATAAAATCTAATATATCATCTTAGAAGTAAAAACAAGGACTACTCCTAAACTATAATTAGTTTTTACAGAACAATCCATTGTTGTGTTAGTCTGTTTTATCTAAACTTGCAGGTCTGTTTCAGCCTGTTTAACAGTAGATGGCACCATCCATACCACCAAGCCAGAGCCACCCCCACCCCTCCAGAGTGAATTTAAGTTTTTATAGTTTTGGTAACAACTATATCCAGAATCCTGTGTGAAACTGCAAAGAAAAGTTAGTAGATCATGTTTGACGAGTTAAATCGTTTACATCAAGACTGAACTGGAGTTTGAATCGAGATGTTAGAACATTTTTAGCTGTTTACATTTGTACAATAA
Organism: Anablepsoides cearensis; assembly: GCA_032275365.1. Taxonomy (NCBI): domain Eukaryota; kingdom Metazoa; phylum Chordata; class Actinopteri; order Cyprinodontiformes; family Rivulidae; genus Anablepsoides; species Anablepsoides cearensis. The sequence continues at coordinate 5,188,134 of JAUBOC010000103.1, read as the reverse complement.
AGGCTGCAATAAAGCATTTCTTAGACAAAGAGGAACCACAGTACACAGCTGCTAATAAATGAAGGGCATCAAAACACCACAATAACCATATTGTCTTGATGTCAAAACTATAAATCCTAGATTAGGAAAAACAGTTTGTTTCCATCTTAATTGGTCTTGAATGATGTTTTATTTATTTGTTCTTACAAAGTTTGCCAAACAAGAAGAGAAATGTGTTTTGACGGGCTCCAAGGCAAACAGTCGACGTCATCATCTTCTGCTACAATGTGCAGCTTTCTGATAAACTTGACTTCTTTTTGTTTTGTTTTAGCACACTGTCACATTTTTAATCATTGCTTATTCAGCCTAAACACTGTTCCAGTGTGTGTTTTTTTGGCTGAGTATTTGTACCACAGACAGACCACAGGGATGTGGGTACACATTTTAGCAGCATTCAGTGCTTATTTGCTGTGTCCATCTTTGCCCATATTTTCTATTTCTAGGTGTGTGTGTGTGTGTTTATATACCCTGTCTCTTCACTTCATTGTCACTACTGACCTACAAGGAAGCCACCACCCACACACTGGCTGATAAGCAGTGTGAGAGGAACTCTGTGTGTTCTTGTATTACTCATATTGAGTTTAAGTGTGTTAACGCAGCGTCCTTCTGAGGTCCCATTTTCCTTCTTTTGGACCAAAATAAAACGCCACTGTAGGGCTTTTGGGCATATTAAATTATGATAAATTATGAATTCTTAAAATTCATAATTTTTACCTCGGAGCACCACTCCCCTTTATTTTGTTACAAT
>JAUBOC010000103.1:5173801-5186847 GCA_032275365.1 Anablepsoides cearensis | reverse complement strand
CGAGATTCAGTTTTTAAAGGGGACTTTAATGCAGAAGCGTTGCATATTAATAAAACTCAAAATCTTGATGCAGGTAGCCCCTACACCACAATAACAGTAACCGTTTAGTTCTGATGGATGTTTTAGCTTCGTGACAGTTTAGGGATCTGCCAAAGTTGACACAGTCTTGTGAAGTGACACAGCGTGGGTGGGTGCGTGTCATGAATAAAAATGGCCTTGTGTTTACAGTTCAATGTTGGTTTGTGCTCAGGAATAAAGTAAGTGCACTGTGTCTGGAGTTGAAAGAGTTGTTGTTGTTGCTGTTTTCAAATGTTTGTCCTGTCTGATTTTCATACGTTAAGCACCATTAGGTTTTAGGCTTTTGTGTGCACAAAGCAATATATTAATGTAATCAGCTGAACGGTGCATGGGGAGCATGTTGTCAAAAGGTTACAGGGTGCCTGGTTTTTATTGTATACATTATAAAAAGTCAGGCTTGAGATAAAATAACATTTTGAGATATTTTTCAATCTAATTGAAGGGTCATATACCATATTTTATTATTATTATTATTGTTACTTTATTATTTTATTTTTTATTTTTTTGTATTTTATTGTTTAATTTACTGTAGAACTGTTTGTTTGTGAAAACCTAGCAAACCATGAATAACATTCAGTTTTGATGTGTTCAGTTTTATTAATTCATGTCATACTCTTCTTTGATTTAAATGATTTATAGTTTAAGACTAAAGAAAATGACAAATTTCTTTCACAGCCCTTATTCTTATTGCTGAAGGTCATTCCTCCATTAAAATGTGTCCCGATACCAAACCTCTGGACAAAGATTCACTCAGAGAAAAAAAAACTGCATTTTTGTCCCTCACATTTTTTTATTACACCAGTTTAGTTTTGTTAAATAACACAAATAAAAAAAAAAAATCTCAACATGTGTATCTTATCTTAATACCTCCATGCAGTCACATCTCTCTAATTTTTCAAACATCAATTATGTCGAGATCTTAAAAGAATTTGCAACCGATGAGCTCCATTTTCTGTGGCATGTCCTTTTAAATACCAGAGACCCGAGGGTCACATGATGCCTTTTGGTCAGTGTTTATTCACGCTGGGATGTTGGCAGGGAGAATACTGGCTCCAGACTTTCATCCAAAGCCACTCGTCCCCTCTGTCCTCTCTCTCTCTCTCTCGCTCCTGTTTTCATTTGCAGACATATTTCACACAGTGACCGAGCAGGTACCCATGGGTGTGTTAATTTGGTCAGACCACTTGTGGCTACTCTGATTTGCAGCTGACCCACTTCAGATTTTTGCCCTTCCAAAGCTGAGAAGATTGGTTTTGCTGATATTCTTGTTAAAATCTGGGAAACTCTGCTGCTTTTTTTTTTAAATATACAAGCTGATTGGGTTTCATCTTGCAGACTCCAAAGTCGCTTCAGTCGTCACATTTTGAGCTGAGAACAAGGATTACTAACTGGTTTCTTAGTTAAACATGAAGACATTGTTTAAAAACTTTATGAACTCAAACAGTTTAATTGAACTCGTAGCTGTGTGAAACATTTTTTGCATTTTCCACCTGCCTTCTCACTTTTCCTTCTCACTCAATCATGTCTGCCTCATGATTAGGACTCACTTTTTGCCTTCAGTCCTTCTCTGTTCATTATCCCTGCTCCCATGCAGTGCCTGTTTAGTTAGTGTCACATTGATTTATACACACACAACCTGTGAGGGCTCTTTTCATAAAGCTACACTCACTTCCTTAATGACCCCGTTGCCCTTTGCACACAGAATGTTTAGAATATGTGTTTTTATCAAAAGCAACTTGGCTGATAGCTTTTAAAATCTCTAAATGTATAGCAAAATGTAATTATTTTTAATATAATCTATAATTTATAGAAAATATGTTTGTAGATTTTCCTAATAGTGCTTAGGAAATATCATAAAAATAATTTTATATTGTTGACTAATCTGTTTGTGTTGTCCACTTCTAAGTAGTTTGAGTCTCTTGTTGGGGGTGGGGGTGGGGGGGGGGGGTCTCATCATTCAACATTTCTGACAAATTAGCAGGTAAAGTTTCACCTTTTAAAGTAGGGTATTGTGTTTTTTCCAGGCACATAGTTCAGTTCTATACCACAACCAAGTAACAGTTTCTTTTAGTTGTTTTGAAAATGCATATGAAATATCAACTTGACTTTGCATATAAGCCTATCCTAAAGTGTTGAAATTGGTCTCTGTCTCTTGAGGAACCTCCTACCGTTTCATACACTCCCAATTATTTACAACAATGCTTCGGGGGTGGGGTGCCCTGTGAGGTGGGAGCTTGGCTGCAGACTGAGCTCCAGGGAGGAGCTTTGTGTAAAGAGGCGGTGCTTTGTACCAGCAAGCATTTAGGAAGCTCCACAGGAGATTCAAGGATTTCTCAAATATGCATGAATAAGTCAAAGCAACACTGGGTATGTTTTTGATGAGGGAATGACATAACATACATATAAAGCTCAAAGTCAATTTTGCATAATACCCCCCCTTTAAAGGAGTTTCTTAAAGAGATGAGAGTTAAAATGTTGGAAATTAAAGGTGACATAACTCTGTGCAGCTTTTGTGATGCAGCCAAACAACTGAACAACTTCTACAACTAGACAGTTACATCAGCACTAAACTGTATTATCTGATTTTTCTCAATGAAGTTGCTTTAAACTATAAACTAAACCCTGTGTTGTCTGGAGTAAATTTATCTTTTAGCCTCCACATTTCTAAGTTGCAAAAATACATGTGATGAGTGCCCTGGTTATTATGAGTTTCTAATAACAATAGAACAAATGAGAGTAATTCACATTTTCACATCTGATTCAGATTACCTAAAGCCAAAGGGAAACATAAGAAAGAAATCAATCCTTTCAATATGTTTTTATTGGGTGCTCTAGTTCTACTAGAAATAAATACAAGTCTTCAAAATATGACTGTAGTAAGATTTATTAAGTTCTTAAACTTTTACTTATTGATTTTCAGTGAAATTTTGGAAGTTACTCAAATATTAGGCAGTTATTTTTGCAGGTCCACTCTAAACTTAATTCAGCACAGCCCTGTCACTTCCCATGGTTACTTTATAGTAATACTGTAGTAATTAAACTTAAACTAAATACAATAAAATCACACAATCCTTACAAAAAAAATGACTATCTTCATTTTTAAACCCAAATTATATTAAATCTCTCAATACATTAGCTCTGTTTAAATTGAAAGGAAGCCTGTTTATTTTCTTTTTCAGAATAGCATGGATGGAAACATCATAAACGTCATGTGGGAAAGACTTCATGCAGGAAAACATTTCAGCCGGGGAGTGGAAATGCTCACTGAGATACAGACGTGCAGATAAACACATCTATGAAGAGCCACACTGTACACACAGACACACATACACACCAAAAGTACACAGAGATTGATGGTTTTAAGGGTAGAAAATATAGATTAGGTAAATATATTTGGAACTTCATAGAGAAGTTAATGAGGAACACATTCCTGTGGAGCCATGGAAACACACAAACTCTCACTTACCACCATTCTTTTAATTGGTTTGACAAGTGGCTGTCTGGAGTAATATTTCACTACATGTGGCCTTTAAATTCAGGTGGAAGAGATGACCTTGTTTTATCTGGAACAGATGCTCTGTGTTTCAAACTGTAAAAAAAAAAAAATCCAGTTTTTACGGCGCATACTCTTCAGGTGAGCTCAACAACTTGAAGGTCAACTCTTCAGATTATAGTCAAGGCTTTAAAAGATATATAAATAAATATCAGCAAAGACTTAAATGCCCACAGTAATTCAGCTCAGTTAATTTTATTTATATAAAAATCACACCCAGACATTTACTGTAAACAATCAACATTATCATGGAAAGATCTCCTGCAGAGAATAAAGCTTTGTTTTTTCCGGTTCTCTCCCTTCAGTTTTAGCTGCTCTTTCTGATCTGGTTGTTTTGAGTGTTTAACAGGATGCACACTGAAGGAAATGTGATGCTAATCAGACTCAGTTATTTATTGTCCTGATCGTAGCTCCAGATATAAATGAACTGAACATTTATCTACCAGGGGTCGGACATTTATCTCATTTTTCACTATTTTGATGAAGGATTTCTGCATTAAAAAGATTTATTTTAGAGAAAAAAAGACCCCTATGCTATTTAAGAATAAAGGAGAAACTAGAGTAAACTTTAATCAAACATTTTGTTAAAGCAGTTTATCAAATTGTGTCAACATCAGAAGCTAACTTGTGATTAATGTTCAGTAGAAGGAGTTCATGTAGATTTCAGTGGCATGTAGCTTATTTATAGCTACTATGTCATTTTACAGTTATATCTACTGACACTAAATTCATAATACTGAAGTTGAAAGTGTTTCAATATTTTCAATCCCACATAGAAAAACATAAATTATCATACTAGTAAAGCCCTAGTTGTCTTTTAAAACGTACAATACAATTCTCTTGTCTCCGTTCATTTCTTCTTCTTCTTATCTCCTTTCTTTGTATTCTTGCCTTGTTTGAATCCTCATTAACTCATTGACTCATAATTTTAGGAATCTTCCCACTCTTTTGTTATTTTTCCTTTGTGGTCCTCTAGAATCTTTTCAAGTTTATTTCAGCTTTTTCAAGGGGGCCCATTGGCGGATCTAGGATTTTTTTTAAGTAATGTGACCCCGCCCCTAGAAGGCTCCCAGCTCTGATCCAATAAGTCTACTTTGAAGGTCAGTTCAGAGAAACTACAGATCCGACTGTAGGGCCCCAACAAAAATATTGCAGTCAGATACACGGGCAGGCAAAACAGTGTGTGTCTGTCATATCCCACCACACCACAGTAAAACACCCTTTAAACAGTGTACACAACTTTAAAATGATTTATTTACAATAAAACCCTCTAAAATTAATTTATAGTTTTGACTATTGTGGTCATAATGAAAATAACAGTACTATTGGGAAAAAAAACCCCAAGAGATTAAAGAAGAGCAGGTGTTTTGTGTAATGTCACTTTTCATTTTCTGTCACTTTGTCCTCATTGTGTAACATCCCTTCATTTTTCATCAACGCTTCAGGCTGTTCAGAACTTTCTCAGTCTGCTGGCAACAAAAACGTGGCAGCCAGAAGGAAGTTGTGGCACATCCTGCTCTGTTTTTGTGTGTGTGTGTGTGTGTGTGTGTGTGTGTGTGTGTGTGTGTGTGTGTGTGTGTGTGTGCTCATAATTCAGAGATGATAATAAAAAGCTGACAGATTTATAAATGTCCTTGTCTGAGTTCTCTTTTCAACCAGTCACAAAGCTGAATGCTGGCTCCTGACTTATTTGACATTTGCTTCAAAATACTGATGAGTAATAGTTTTTATATAGACACATTTTTACTAAATTGTTAATTTAAGGGAAGACATGTATTTTAAATCCTTCTTTTTCACATTTAAATTATTTAGGTGGAATCTATATAAAGTGGAACTAATGCTTAGGTCTGAATTCTTCCTTATTGTAATTCCACAAGCCCCTCTTTCACCCCTTTTCTGAGGGAAATTGAACAGGTTAAAAATATGACCCCAACAGAATATAAAGATATCTATGCAGCAAAAGAAGAGACTAAATTAAGGTTTTCTGCACTCCTACACAATGCATTTAATGGCTAAAACTGGATTTTGCTACATGAATGTTGTTGAAAATATCAGCGCACTTAGTCTCAATACTTATGCAGTAAATTATTAATGTCAGAATTTGAAAGATGCTTAGTTAAAAAAATTGCTGACAATCAAATATAGTTCCCCATAAAAACAGGAAAGATGGTAATAAGTGATAAACATACTTGATTTTTCCAAAAACCAGAGAGTTCCCTATCAGAGCATTTTTATATATTTCAGTCATAAAATATTTGTTTATACAAAATCAAGTCATAAAGCCAGTAGCTTGTGCAGCCGTTCCCCTTTATTTCCTCTTTGATTAATGATGCAATCACTTTTTGCATGTTTATACAACAAAGCTTCTTGTAGTTTGAACAAATTTTCCATAATAAATAAAATACCTTTATAAATAATAAATACCTTTTTTAGAAATGATCGTTTTCATGCAAATCATCCAAACTGCAGCACAAATGCAAAAGGTCAAGCAACTCAAAAATTCTTTCTCAATCTAAGAGTATTAAAGATGAAATCTTTTGTTCCTTTACTTGCAGACTCTTAGTCTGTAAGTAAAAAAAAAACATACATTACCTGCTGCTACTCTACTCAAAGTAAGAGGATATTTCCTGTAATCTTCCACTCTTTCTCTCCGCTTCCCTCAATTTCCTCCTCCAGCCCTCTCAGCAACAATAGGCTCTCTTTACTAAATCCTTTTTTCATTCCGATCCATCAGCACAATGCATTCGCTCGATCTGTTCATCGACTTCGTGTCGTGCATGCTGGCTAATAACAGTTATCTTAATTGAAATCAATAGAGGGATATAGCATCGACTGTAACCACGGGAGACCGGGTGGTGGCGGCGATGTCCTGCTCCTCTCCTGTTCTCTAAGTACTCGTCTGTGTCGCAGGTGTAATGTCGTTAAGATAAATCATTGTCACAAAAATCATCCTTTTACTTGTTGTGTTATAGATGAAATAATTTGTTTGTGATATAACAGCTTTCCTGTCTAGCCTGAGTTGTTTTTGTGCCTGTTTTTTTTTTTTTTTTTTAATCTGGGCTTCTGTTGTGTTTGTTAGTTGACAGAAGAGACAGACAGTAAAGATGGGAGGGAGGCGGTATGACATGTGACAAAGGTTGCATGCCAGATTGGCGGGTACACAGTATGCGCCTGAGTCATCTGAGCTGCCACGACACCATCAAGCCCCACGGTTTATAGCACTTGTTCTACATGTGGTTTGAAGAAGAAGAATTCAGTTTGTTCTGCAGGAGAGATGCTGTTCTGCAGCGTCTCTTATTACCATCAATGTGTCTCCCTTTTACTGCATTGAATAACAGTCTGATTTCATATTTTACACAGCCATGCCTTCACTATGAATATCTACTGCTATTGGCATGGTGGTGTGCAGAAATCTAAACATTTTGGGTCAATGCAAAAATATTGTTCTCCTTTTTATCAGTGCTATGCTTTAGAAACAAAATGATCACAATTTCACCAGTAAAGAGGCACAGTTTCGCTCATCCGCTAATCGTGTAACTAATATTTGTTATCAGCAGTTTAGCTTTTGCATTACCTTTAAAACTTAATAAAGGACTTCTAGTAATTTAATATTGGTTGTTTTCTTTGTCACTAAAAATCCTATAAAATACATCGCAGCTTTCTTTATATGTTCAACATTATTTACTCTTACTTGCAGCAGGGACATGCTCGATAAAGCGGTGCTGTATGCAGAGTCCTAAGCAATTGCTGGAGGTCACACGGGGAGGTCATCACCCAGCTGAGGACCCTCATTTCCATGTTCAGAGTCTCCTCTTATGTACAGACCAGAACTGAGAACTGTCAAAGACTGTGACATAAATTAAATAAATAAAATAAAATGTAAACACAAACTGAACAAGATTTTGTCAAGAAAAAACTAAATCCACTCTCAAAATTATTGTGAACAGTCAGATATAAAAATATTTTTAGAAGTTTTCCCAGCATCCTTTGCAGCTCAAACGTAATTCAGTCACAGAGTGATTGCTGTTGCAAAATGAAAAATAGTGAAAAGAAGAAACACATCTTTATTTTAATTTTGGGTGTACAAATGATTGATTTTTTTTTGTCTAAAGAACTAAACTAGCAGAAACACAATTTAAAAGGCTATATGTATATATATATTTTTACCAGAGATATATAAAGTACCTACAATAAATAACTAAATAAATAGCCTAAATAAATAACTAAATAATAGTAAAAATACTTTAACAGAATATTATATTTTTACTTTTTTTACTTTAAGAGTTTAACTTTGGTAAAAATTCACTGAAGTAAGAAAAGTACTTAATTAAAAGTCATAAAACTGCTCACAAAAATCAGCAAAGTAAAGGTACTTTTACACAAACACACACACAAAAAAAAATAAATAAAAAAAAAAAAAAAAATATATATATATATATATATTCCACTCTATATACAGCACTTTGATAATCACACTCACACTTATAAGCATATTGAGGTCAGCTGGGGATTCACTGTCTTGCCAAGGACACTTTGGTACTATACGCAGAGGCTGGGGATCCAACCCCTGATCCTCTGATTGTAAGATGACCTCCCTACCACTGTGACAAAGCTGTCCCCAGAGAGGCGAGCACAGCGGTGACTGATCCTGGTTTTGATTCAGTTTTAGTTCTGGTATTTTGATTGTGTTGTAAAGAACCTTGGCAGCCAGACAACATGCATTAACATTTTATAAATGTGATCTGTGCTGGCCAAATGAGATATGATGCTGTGATCTGCCAACGAGCATCTGGTGGGCAAATAGTAAGAGGGAAATATTTACTTATAAACAGGAATGTTTAGTGTTGCAGTCAATAGAATAGAGGGCAACATGCAGGCCTAATTTTCTAATCAGATACTCCAATTTGTTTCACATAAAAAGGAAAATTTGAAGTTTCCTCAGATCAGTTTGCTCGATTCATCTCAACCGTTTCTGCTTTTCTTAAGTGCTGGAAATGTGGAGTTAATGCAGCCCTGATTGTTTGATGAATGTTACCCTGACCTGTTTATCTTTCCGTCTCTGTACGTTTTTCAGCCTGTTTTACCCTGATATTGTGGACAGTGCATGTGTGGTTACAGAGGTAATGAGGCATGAAATCAGACATGGCTGCTTCTGAGTCTTCATGAATGAAGGCTTAGTTGTGCCATAGACTATTCAAACACTAACCACTTTGTTACCATTTGTTCCTTGTACACACACACATACATGTTTGTTCTTCTATCCACATGGGGACTTTGGATTGACTGCAATTTATTTACTGGTCATTTCTATAGCCTAACCCTTACTTACTTTAAATCTAACCTCAAAGGTACAAACCTGACCTTAAGCGTAACCTAAACTCAATTCTCATGTTAGTTCTAAACCAAAACCCCTGACACACCAAAAGTATCTCCCCCAACGGTGACCGGGCTTTTGTCCCCATAAGGAACAGTGGGTCCTCACCAGGCTGTGTGTACCAGGAAAATTGCAAAATTTCTTCCCCACCAGGTAGCAAAAACATGTACACCCTTACACAGACATTCTTGGGTTTCCATCAAAGTGAGGACTTTGTTTTGACCTCTATTCTTTTTTGTAACTACATTCAGCCTAACCCAGACATTTTCCCTAACACTAACCATCACTAGTCTGTTCCTAACATTAACCTGAACCAAAGCATAATTCACATCATACCTTTAAACCTAACTACACAGTAAAACCAGTGTTAAAATGTCAGTGTTGAACTTTTCAGAGTCAATTTAACTCTCCCTAGTATTATTTTAACACTGAGTAAACTGACTTCCAGTGTTGGTGTTAATTCAGTGTTGATTTCCTCAGTGTTGTCTCAACACTGGACAGTGTTAAATAAGCTCCGCCCACTGTTAAGTCTTATATAACACTTAACAGTGTTGTTATTTAACACCATGCAGTATTAAAAAAAGTATTTTTAAAAAGCCCCGCCCCCTCTTCCACCTCATGTCAGACAGACCAGTATTTACCCAGCTTTCCTTGCTGAGAAATCTTGTAGAAATGATGTTTTTGCATGTTTATGACTGTTAAAGAAGTTCATGAGTATAAAAGTTAGTTGTTCTAGTTAGTTGTTTTGTTCAGGTTTATCAGTTGATCAAGTTTAAGTTTGTGTTATTGAACACAAATTGACACCATCAGTGAGAGCTACTTCCTGTTGTGTGAAGGTCGACTCAATTACACTTTTCCAGTAATTACTGTGTGATGTTAATGCAACACTAAAATGAATTGATGTCAACTCTAAAGTGTTAAACTTACACTTTCACATTTGGTGTGTAATGACACCTCATAGTGTCTGTTTTACACCCGTCTACACAGCAAAAGAGTTAATATTCAACACATTCAAGTGTCAAATTAACACTCATAGGAGGTATATGAACCTCCAGTGTTAACCATCAATAACTCAATGCAGTGTTGAAAAGCATCAGAATCAGAGTTGATTTGTCACTCATCAGAGTTATTTGACTTGAAGTGTTAAGTGTTATTAACACAGTACAGTGTTAGTCAGTGCTAATTTTTAACTCTGTTTAGAGTTAAATTGTTCCGATAAGGACCAAATAGACTCGGGTCTAACTCTTTAAGTGTTGATTTAACACAAAACGCAAAATTTACTGTGTAGTAGAGCTAGTAGAACTTCAACAAAAGTGAGGACCGTGATAATCTCCTCACTTCCCAAAAATGACCTCACTCTGTTGGTTAAAAACATATTGCGGTCCTCACACTGTAGCAGAAACAAGTATACACACTTACACGCACACACACAAACACGCCCTCCTATTTTTGTCACCTCATCCTGTCGGTCGGTGTGGCAGGTTACAGTGATGTGTGGGCACCCAGGAGTCTGGCACTGACGTGGTGAAGGCAATGCTTTCCAGCCTGTTCACGGTCATCCTCCTGACCTTCTGCCCCTCCGGGGAAATAATGGCATCACAGTGTGTGTGTGTGTGTGTGTGTGCACTCATGCAAAGAGGGAACTCTGGGACTGTTTTGTGTGTGTACTTGACTACAGACATGGATAGTTTTATGCATGCGTGTTAGAGTGTGTGTGTGTGTGTGTGTTTCTACGACAGTGAAATACCAGGGGTGGGGCTGGCACTTTTTTATTCAGTCCACGAAGACTGCAACTTGGTCTCCATAGTAACGAAAGGAGCAGGAACCATGGGGTTTAACGTGTGTGTGTGTGTGTGTGTGTGTACGTGTGTGTGTGTGTGACGTGATAGTTGAGAAGAATGAAGGTTAGCAGGTGATGTGTCACGATAACAGGTTGTCAGGGTGTTTGTTTCATGTGGTTCCCTGCTCTCATGCAGGTTATAAATGTGATTTAAAGCTTTCAATGTTGCCTTAAGTCAACCTTAAATCAGAAATAGTTTAACAAAGACATTTGATGATTTCACCCTATTGAAGAAATTTATTGGGGTTAGGTTAGACACTGACGTTTAATTACGTACACATGGTATAGTCTTACGAGTAGCTGAACTGTACTGATTGTTAAATGTGACTAATTTACTTGACTTGATGATTTTATATAAATAGATACATGCCTGAACATATTCAACACACAATTAAGTTTTAAATCTTCATTAAATGCTAGTTTTTATGTCTGGAGGCATGGCCCTGGGTCAGCGTAGGGACTCCATACTGATGACGTAATCAATAGGCGGGGTCACGTCTCGCTGAACTGTGTTATATTGAATGTTCTTCCGGACTCTCGGGCTGAATGCGGCAGATTAAAACTCTGCCTTCAGACAGAGATCTCTGGGTTTTGTATGATTCTCTCAAATATACTTTTTCATGCATTGGTACATTTTGCGTATGGTTTAAGCACACAATTTGGTCAACAAACATGTTTAACAGTATTTTTTTTACAGTATCCTGGTGTGCGCTTAGTTCCAATGGCATCCACAGTATAAAAAATATAACTTTGTTTTATAGTTGCACGAAATAAGTATCGACGTCAGCAGTCCACAGAGTAAAAAACTACATATATTTATTTTTATATGAAAAATAAATTTGACTTCGCATCACAGTCTAAAAGTACAAATTCCTTGAAATTGGTCTCTGTCTCTTTAAGAATACTTCCACCGTTTCCGACACTCCCACTTCAGCATACCTTCACAACATTGTTTCTGGGAAAGGGTCCTCTGTGGGGCAGGAACTCATTTGATCAACTTTCCTCCCAAAGGAACTCATGTAAAAAATGTATTTCGGTGTAATATTTATGTTTATACGTGATCCATCACATCAAACCAAGTATTAAAGTGGTGTGAGAAAAAATAAGAAGCTTTACTGTTTTTGTTAAAACGTTAGGAAACTAAAACTAAAAAATACCTTTTATCTATGGGTTGTTTATATTAAATATGTGAAATAGTATCTTAAAGATTTTTAAAGCCCATTTTTTGAGAAGTATCTACAAAAAAACACAGTTTTCAGAACAAAACTTACAAAGCTTCTTGTTTTTTTCCAGCTGTTCTATCTAAATGACATCAAAAGTTCCTCATTATATTAACCTAAAAATAAGATTCAGACCAAATATCAATGGGTTATTCTAACTTGGAAGACAAAGTAAGGCACATCTCTGAAACCGCTTGTGATACCAGGATGATCTAGGAATTACAATTTAAAAACCTAGAAATCTGAAAATACACTTCGGACATTTTGACCAAAGTTGACTTTAATCCTGAGTTTTATGTGATGGGTCATATGTTGTTTTGACTCTTTTTAGTTGGGTTATAAACCTCTAATAATTCACCCCTAAAGGTAAGTAACCCAACCTCACCAGAAAAAAAAGATTTAGTTTTTAAGAATCAAGAATCACAATAAATGCAACAAATGCACACTCTAGTTCTTTTATCCTAAAGCTCAACTTCTCCAGCTACTAATCAGCTGCAGTGATTTCTCTGAGATTAAATTTGTTCAGTCATCAGAATGTTTCTCCTGAGAGTGTTTGCTCTTTCCCAAACAGTCTCAGCTGAGCAGCAGTGCAATGATTTAATGTTTACACTGTTGGATAAATGATCCTTTATGCTTTTATTCTACATTGTTGCAGTTCAGCGGCACTAAATGTTTAAATATACTTGTGTGAGGAAGTAAAACATCACTTCAAACGAGCAAATAAACATTACCATTAGAAACACAATTATGCTTTCTGAGTCACACTGTCAAGAAACTAAGTGGAATGGCTACGACACATCAAGGAAGATGATTGAAATTTTATTGAATTAAATCCAAACATGGACTCGTGTACTGCAAAGTTATTAACACACACACACACACACACACACACACACTCACACATACACACACACACACACATACACACACACACACACACACACATACACACACACACACACACACACACACACACACACA
>JAUBOC010000103.1:5149654-5163067 GCA_032275365.1 Anablepsoides cearensis | reverse complement strand
CCGATAAGTATGACGTCATAATTTCCTGATATCGGCCCGATAACTATCGGCCCGATAACTATCGTGCATCCCTAAAAACTAAACAACCTACAGTAATGTTACAAGTAATCAGGGATTCCTTTTAAAGAACCTCCTACCGTTTCAGACGCTCCCACTTCAGCACGTCTTCACAACATTTCTTCAGAGCAGGGGTGCTCTGTGGGGCGGAGGCTACTCTGCCGACTGAGCTCCAGGGAGGAGCTTTGTGTAAACAGGTGGAGCTTTGTACCAGGAAGCATTTAGGCAGCTCCACATGGCTACCAGAGGAGATAAAATGATTTCTCAAACATACATGAATGTGTCAAAGCAACACTCTGAGGGGGGACCCCCAGACCCCCCACCAGTGGGTCCCCCTAGCATTGTCAAAACTACTGATGCCACTGAAATATGTAACAATGTAAGGACCGTTTTAGGTACTGTGTGTAAGATACAGAACACAGTAGAAACAGGACTGTTAAGTGCAGATAGTTTCTGTTTGTTGTGTCTGGTCTTTGGACGTCACAGAATCAATGATAATCTGTAGAATAACAAACTGGACATCTGTTGGTAAATCCTTAACTCTTGCCATAGTTTTCAAATTGTCATTTTTACAAAAGCAACAAAACATTTGTGTTATGGATATTAAAAAAAATGTATTCGCATACACCTCAGAAAGTATGTAGTTGCGCCCCTGAGGGCAGGCATTCACAAAGTAATTTCCAAGAGTCAAATTCATCTCTGACTTTGTCGAGTCCTCTTTAAGGACACAACTTTTATGTCTCTATTTGTACAAAAATGTATTCCAAAAGCAGCAGGCACCATGTGGAAGGTGGTATGCCAATTACCTAACAACGTTTGCAACTGATAAGGTATCAGAATATGTTGAATAAAACATCAAGCCAAAAACAACCCTTTTTTTTCTTCTTTTTTTTTTAAAGAAAGAAGAAATTTATCAGAAGTGAGTGTAGTCCAAGTGTTTCCCAATTTTAAAGCGCGAACCAGCAAATGTGCCCCAGTTTTCAGCTCATCATTTTGTTCAGCCTCTCTGGGGTTTGAAAAGGGGGTCTCCAGATGAATGTCAAACCTCTACATTATCTGCAGGTGTGAATGTGTGGCTTGTAACGCTCAATTTATTTGAGGGTTGACTTCAGCCATGTGCACAGCATGTAATGAGAAACGAATGGGCAGAAGTAGAGCCACAAAAATAAGAAATTAATTAGCCATTAAATGAGCACAGGTATGATTTTTGCATCGGGTTCTAATCAGTCAAAGTGAGACATCTGCACCAAGTGGATACTGAGAAATTGGCCAAGTCATTTCAGATCACTGTGGTAATTATTATCATTTCACACAGTTCAGACAGAAGATGTCACAAGTAGTAAAATCCAAAGTGGGCCACTTTATTTGCGAGAGCCAACCTGAAATAAAACCAAAACTAGACTCCGAGCCTTTGGAAAAAGTGTTCATCTTATATTCAAAAATAAAGTTGAAGAGCACAGTTGTACAAAAACTGATGTGTTTTCCAATAATATGATTTTAGTCAATTTAAATTAAAATAAATAAGAGGAAATTTGGAGCTAAGCAACAACAAGTGCAGGTTAATTGAAAAAAAGTCAATAAGATAGTAGAAATATGAAAAAAAGAGACTAACATTTAATAAAACAACTTCAAAATTAGCCTATAAAAGCTTTTTATAGCTCGCAGGGAGTAAAAGAGAGTAAAACGGCATGCTTTATTAAAAAAATGTGCACAGAGATGGAGAGGAGATACAGGAAGCTGTTTGAAACACAGCTTTGTCGAAACCTTCAGCCATGGCAACCAGGCGCCGGTGTTTGCTGGTATCTATCTGCGTCACACTGACATATGCGCACACTTACACATCCGAAGACGGTACACGTGAGGTGAAGTGAGGCATCAACCAAGGCAGGATCCTGGTGATAACAGCATTGTAATCTCAGTTGTGTCTCCTGTGGTATTCTTGTGTTTTACATCCGTTTTGTGTGTCGGAGCGAAAATAAAATCCCAGCCAGAACCGATCATGTGAGTTTTTTTTTTAAACACTGTTGTTGAAACTAAAACATAAATCTGAACGGTTTCTTGTGATGAAGATGTCTAAACACTGAAAACCCATCGGTGGTCATTTATTGTAGGACTTTGCCCATCAAATTCATTGCTCTCAGCCCTTTTGCATATTGATTTGGAAGATTTTAATTGGATCCAAACACGTTTATAGATTTTTGTTTTGGTGTTGAGGCTAAAGGTTTTGTGTCGCTCCCCGTGAAGCATAATTTAATGTCAGTAAAACTGAGAGCAGAGTGAGATCAATGCAGGCTCCCCGTGGAGAAGCATGAAGAATCTGAGCCCACAGGTCGATTCTGGGGTGACGGTTGTCCATGACATGCGTTGGCAGCCACAGCGGTAGTGGTGGCAACAAGCTGAGCAGGACGTTTTTCTTTCTTTTTTTTTGTCTTTCGCCGCCTTTTTTTTTTTCAGCATGTGACCTGACAGCAGAAACATTCAGGTTTGCTTAATAAATAGTACCTGAACAAGAAAAGCAACTCAATTTTACATTTAAATACACTGCTGAAATTTAAATGCTCTTATTTGACTTGCTTAGAAAAAAATGACCTTGTTTAAAAGTGTATTCACACCTGACACATTTGGTCTGCTTTAAGAGTTCATTTCCCCTGTTAGTCTCGACCTTTATGCAGGTGTGAATACACTCCTGCAAACCCTGGTGTGGACCAAACAACCGGAACAAGACTATTTTTTGAGGTGGTCTCAGTCTGCTTCAAAACAAACTCTGATGTGGTTCAATCCTGGTGTGAATAAAGACCGTCCTCGACCCAAACCAACTACTGGAAACATGCACCTTTTTGGACTTCACGAGCCGCCGTTATTAAGCATAATGCTAAAAATTGGCCCTTCAGTGTTGCTAACGCTAACACTTGGTTAGACTTGCATCTTTATTTCCAGATGTGCTCTGTCCCGCCCCCATCATTTCTGTCTAATGCGAGCAGTGATCGTCACTCACATGTCTTGGTTTACAAATTATAGTCTGCTTGCAAAAATGCACAATTGAATGAAAACTGCACCAAAAAAAAGAAAGAAGTCCGCTTTTGGTCCGAACCAAACAAGCAGACCTAAGGACGTTCCTGGTGTGAATACACCCGATAAGTTTCATAACATTAATACACCATTTATAGAGATGCAAATGAAAAATAAACTGATTTTCTGCCCCAAATGGTTTTATTCACTTATAATCACTTTATAATAACACCTTATTAAGCCTTACTTGATCATTAATAAACGGTTAACATTGAAAGCATCTCTAATGAAGCATGCTTCATACATAATAGGCTATAAATGCTTTACCTATAAAGGCTAATTACTTCCAAAACAACACACTCATTGTTGCTTAATAACTCATGAATTAACTCTTCTATACACTATGTGTGTGCATATATATAAATGTAAATGCTCATATAAATGTACTTTCACATCATGTGTCAGACATGTATTAATGTTTAGAGCAGGGGTGCCCAAGTGAGGGCCAAAATGAAAATCTATCTGAGGGTTAAACAATCAGTATGGTGGTTTTGGAAGAAATTAGCCGTTGTAGGTAAATACATAATAAATGTATTAATTATGAATCATTATTTTTTAAAATAAAATAAAAAATAAAAAAAAATCATCCTTAATTACTGATTTTCAAGGTTAACTAATCGTTTATTGATTAAGTAAAGCTACCAAATTTTCCTATTACCTAATCAACTCAACTGAATAAAGGCCATCTGGAGCAGGAAATACTTTTCCCTTTTATTTTCATCTCTATAAATGGGCATTAATGTTATGGATTTTATTAATGATTAAGTAAGGCTAAATAAAGTATAGTTATTTTAAAGTGTTACCCAATTTTAGTTTTGACTCGTTAATCTCTTCACAAATAAGTCAGTTTTTCTGTATTTTCCCCTCAAAAAAAAAAACTTGATTCTAGCCGACAAAGAATCTAATCTAATAGTTACCTCAGACTTGGCTCGACTTTTCCCTTTCTCACTTATCTTGTACCTCGTCCAGCCAATTACTGCTTCACACCAGTGATTTCCACAGCTCTAATCTCTTATCACAACTCTCCTCCTGGTTCATTCTTCACCACGCAGACGATCACATGGCCAGCCAGCAGACTTCTCAGATTTTGGTTTGTGATTGAAACAGTTTCCCAATAATAATTTTCTCTCATTGTTTGTTTTTGTGTATTTGGATCAATAAGCTGTAGAATTATGACCACAGGTGCATTTAGTCATTTTGTAGACCAAAACATGGGAACCTTTGCTTATCATCTTTTCATAATTTTCTTTTTTTTTTCATTACACCAAAAGAATTCTGTTTGCAGTTTTTGTGAAAAAGTCTCTAAGAAACCTAGTAAACAAGGTGCCACATGTCAGCTTCTGTCATACCTAAAACAAAATCTCACCTCAGAGCTGTTTCCTGTGTTTTTTTCCCTTTCCTCTTACAACTTCTGACATATGCTGTATGCATTTGAAGAACTTCCCACTTCAGGGTTAATTGGCGTGCTTTTGTCTGTAAACTGTATATTCGCAGTGAGCAGGATTTTCTTTCACTAGCAGTCTTTGTTTAAGATGACGTGTGTGTGTGTGTGTGTGTTTGTGCATTGGAGGCCCTGCATGTGTGCATATGATTTAGCTGAACTTTGAATCACACTCCATCTGTGAGACTTTTACTAATAAGCAGGCGGTGCAGCTTTCAGCTACACGGAGAAAGAAAAGCAAATGCTCAGTTCATGATTTGGAGATTTATTCATTTTTTTTGTTGGTTTTGTACTGAATGTAAATTCAAACCGCAGGAAGAGCAAAAGTTAAAAGTCGGGATCTGGTGTCGTAATCAAAGCCTGCTGCATCACAACCAATGTTCAAAGCTTTGGTGTAAGCACTCACCTCACACATGAGCATAAAATGATAACTTAATTAATACCTGATTAAAGGTTTGGTTTTGAAGTAGGTGGATTAATAACAGAGCAGCCACATATTCAATATTGTTCAGTCTTTGGATTTAAAAAAACACAAACATCAATCCGTCTTTTGATATAACGGCAAAGCTTTCTTTTCTGTCCATTGAAGATTTTTCAAAGAATCATTTCCTAAAAAATAAACTGAATGCAATGAAAAGCAAAATGTTTCAAAGCCAACAATTGCCGACCACACAAAGCCGCGAGTCAAGTGCTTCTGAACCCACTTGTTAGGTTGTTTCACACGCAGCTGCACGGAGAGCACTTTGAAGGGACGAGCAAAGTGGGCGCAGCGTTTAAAAACCGATTTTTTGCATTCAGCTCGCAGGTGTTTGTGTTCGCTGGAAGCAATTCGATAAATGCAGTCTGGATTGTTAAGCTGCACATTAGCCAGGGACATTTAAAACACGTTATCCTCTCTGTGGCTCCTGCTTTTTAAAGCAGAATTTGTGTGTTTTTTGGATGCGGAGCTAGACTTGGCGTGCAGTTGTTTTATCAATCAGTGAAACGGTTTTTGATAGCACATAAAATATACATCAATACTTAGGGGAACAATTGTTAAAATTGTTGTTCTAAAAGGCTCAAACGTCCTGCATGGGTGTAAATCTGTGTTTACACCAGACTGTCGGATCATTCATGAAACGTGACCTGGATGCAGTCCAGCTGGCTCGACCTGCGGCGGAGGCTAGAAAGTGGAACAGAGTCAAACACAGAAACGGACGTGAAAGTTTTGATGCTCAGGAAAAAAAATTGGTAAATGAGGTGATTGAAGCTAAGGATTATTTTTCACACTTTTTTTTAGAAATTAATTTCTCTTGTGTTTTTTTCAGTGACACGATGATGACGATGTTCAGAGGCAGCATCTTGCTAACTGAATGAATCATGACTCCATCAGCCATAAACAGAACCAGCTGCAGGAGGTTGGTGGGGGTGATTGAAGGGCTCACCAGTCCTGGATGTGCTCACACTACGAAAGCAACTAGGGTGGAAAAAAACATTATTTTAAAGGAGACCGTATCCTGCATTTAAATCCTTCTTTTTCACATTTAAATTATTCATTTAGGGTCTATATAAAGTGAAACTGGTCTGAATTCCTCCTTATTGTAACTCCACAAGCCCTTCTTTCAAACCTTTTTCTGAGGTGTGTCTCAGATCAACTCTAACTGTGATGTAATAGTTCAGAAAATGTCACTGAAAAAACAGAAAGCTGAACCGTATGGAAAATACACAGCACTGAGACTAAATTAACATTTTCTGCAGTCCTAGAAACTCCAAAGTACACCCAAAAAAAGAATCTAATGGATAAAACAGTAGATTTTGGATGATATGTTTCCTTTAAGATGTAATTTAACATTGTTCCTCAGCGTTAGATTATTTAAACAACTGTGACAGATATCAGCTGGAAAATATATATATAACAAGGAGATTTCAGATTTTTATTTTACATTTTTGTAGTTTTTTTGGGGGGTCTATGATATAAACCCAAAAGTTTGTGTGTTTTTGTTGTTTGGCTGAGCTCTTTATAAAGTAGCTCAGTGGTGTGCTGTGTCAACATCACCATTAAATTGATTTTAACGCTCAAATCTACATTAAAATCTTTTTGGCATCAAGGGTAAAATCTTGATGTGATAACGGCTATTTTTCATCTCCCTCAGCTGAGAACCTTCCTAATAAATATCTTTCCTCACCTCTTCTCATCATCGGCTCAGCTAATTCCACCTATATAAACTCACACGTGCTTGAATTAAAACATTTGCTCTCTGTTTTATGGCCGTAGCTCTTAAAAAAAGGATTTAATATATTTATAATATACTCTGCTGCTCTGGAATGTGAGACTCGGGAGGTTTCTGAAGGAGAGAAACGTTTCTCTTTAGGGATTTCAGAGGCATCCAGTTTCATTCTGTAATTCTGTAATGGCTCATTCATCAGAGTAATTAAGTTAAATCAAACCTAAAGAGGGAACATTTACAGCTGCAGCGTCACTGATATGCGAGTTTGTGCACAATTTAATGTGCAAGCTCCGGAGTACAGCTTTTACACACATTCTGGATAAGAGGAAAATCACACAGTACTGGCAGAATAAAGATTTGGAGAACCTTACCTCATTCATTCTCCTTGATCTTTGAACCTGACATGAATCATGGTTTTGAACCGCAGCCACTTTACAGATTACCTCTCCCACGGATCCTGCAGCCTGACAGGTGAAGATGGAGCAGATAAAACCACGGAGAAAATACAACTAAAAGCAAATAAAACAACAAGTGATGTGTTTAAAGGAGAGAGAGAGAGAGAGAGAGAGAGATTGTGAGAAAAAGATCTGGCACAAATAATCCTTTGGGAACTTCCAGGAAAGATGAAACAAACACACTCAGTTAGTGAACTTTTCAGAACGTTTCAATTAAATTAGTGCTCCAGCTTTAGCTGCTCGAAATATTCATTTGTGCAGTAAATAACATTTTCGTTTGACAGAGCTCCATCAGGTGAGGTATCGTATGCCAGTGGTGAGCGAAAACAATTAGAGTGAAGAAAAAAACAAAACAAAAACAAATCAAGAACCTAAGAGAAATCTGCTGTTTTAAAAAACAAAATCACTATTTGAGACGTGACATGCTGAAATGACTCACATTATTATCTGCCGGCCTTTTTTCACCGAAGGCGCCACCTTAATAATAAAACAAATCAGGTTGCATCTTTTCATTACTTACAGCCAGGTCCTGGAAAATGAATCTCCATGTTTGGGGATTTTCTTGCATTTAAAGTGACAACTGTTGATCGATTTCGTGACCTTGATGCTCAGCTTCTGTTTCAAGGAGAAAAAAAACAAACTGTCAGCTGCAGTATTTTAAAACCAGCCCGCAGCTGAAGAACGTGCTTGTATTTTTAGACTGCTTGACAAACTTTAGAGTTGGCGTATAATAATTATACCTTACTACAATTTATTAAAGTTAAAAAATAAGTGACTTTCAAAGGTAAATATTTCTCTCTTCATGACACAGATCAGTTAAAGGGGACATATCATGCAATATCCTCTAGTTTAGACATTGTTGTGTGAAGAAAGAGAAAATTGGACTTAGTTTCTCCTGGTTCTGCATCTTTCTATTCTTTTTGGGTCATGGTTTTCAACCCATTTAACCATTTGTTATTTTCTATGATGTTTTCTGACCTGTTATTTTACAGTATTTACCACAAACCTTTTTAATACACTGCAAAAAATACACATTTAACCAAGTTTTAAAAATGCATATATTTTTTTTTATCTTGTTTTGAGACTGATTTACTAAACGAGAACAGAATGTGTAAGATTAATAATCTTGTTAGCCTGGAAATTTGACTCAAATTAAGTGAAGAATCTGCCAATGGAGTAAGACAATTTTACTTAGTAAGATTCTTGAAATCACTTAATTTGACTTAAATTTTTCTTATTTCAAAAATCTTACCAAGTGCAATTGTCTTTCTCCATTGGCATATTTTTCACCAAATTTGAGTCAAATTTCCAGACTAACAAGATAAATAATGTTACGTGTTCACCCAACAAGATTATTAATCTCACACATTCTGTTCCTGTTGAGCAAATTGGTCTCAAAAGATCTAAAATGTTTTTTTTTCTTTGGCTGGATATAAAATTTTAAAACTTGTTTAAATGGACAGTTTTTGCAGTGTAAGGTTTGGTCTTACAAACACCAATAAGGTGGTCTTCATTGTCCTCTGGCTCTGGATTAGACTCTGGCTTCAACATGGCTGGAAGCACGAGACTCCCCTTGTTGACATCTTTTAATCCATTTAATAATAATATGATGCATAATGTTCCTGCGCCACTATATAGTCGTAAAGTTGATCTGAGACACACCTCAGAAAAGGGGTGTAAGAGGGGGAGTTAGAATGAGGAGGAATTCAGACCAAAGAATTGCCGTTCCACTTTATGTAGATCCTAGACTAAATGATTTAAATGTGAAAAAGAAGCATTTAAAAGCAGGATATGTCTCCTTTTAAAGCTTTTATTCATGTTTAAACTTGGGAACATTTTCTAAATCTCTGCTTTTAAATATATTCCGAGGTAAAGATGATGTTTTTTTGTCCAGTGATGCATCTCAGCCCATTTTTAGAGTTTTCACATGGCTAAATAATAGCAGTACCGTTACGCAGCAGAATTTTCCACGTCTCCGAGTTCGTCCGCAGGTTGTCATAACATGAGTGCAGCTGACGTCAAATACCTAGCAGCGCAGCCAGTGAGAGGAGCACTACCCTGCAAAGGGATTAGGTTAATCACAGTGGGGAATGACTGCAGTGCCCTCTTTTCAGAAAGGGGAATTAGTTTTATACTGAGAGAAATTGAAAAGGAAGAGGGAGACCTGAGACACTGGGTTGTGCCAAAACCAGCCAGACAAATGCTATTAGATTTGGGATTCCTGCTTTATTTGACAATCAAATCTGTCAGCGTACACAACAGAAAGAGCCTCTCCCCTCTAATCATCATGTCTGCCTCTTTGTTTCTGTCTTCTATTCAAAGGCAGGTAATAGAGAGACGCCAATTGATAAATAACTCGTTAGGAATGATTTTGAGGCTAAAGCCGGAGCTCACAAATCTGTGTTTTTGTTTGCTGCTCTGTATTCACACGTCAAGGTGAGGTTTCCGTGGCAACTCAATAACCACCTCACCTGTGATGCAGAAAGTGAAAACACACAATCATGACCAAATTCAAAGTGACCCGAGGTCGTCCCTAGAGCAGCAGAGGAGATAACGGAGGCAGTGAAACGACACAACGCTGAAGTGTCACTCGTGAAGTCACACCTTCTTATCCAGTCGTAGGTTATAAATGATAAAGTGTTTGCATAAAACCCTCTGATGTGCTGCCAGGAAGCAAGCGTTCATCACCTGAGCTGCAGCTAGGCCCTTTTGTTTACTCACCTGAGGCGCTGATTGCTTTATTTTTGTCAGTTTATCACATGATAGGTTTCAGCTAACTAGTCTGATTGATGGTACAAAATGCAGTCAAGCTGTATGTTTAAAATAATTTAATAAATGTAGACATATCATGCTTTTAAATCCTCCTTTTTCACATTTTAATCATTCAGTTAGTGTCAATATAAAGTGGAACTGCAATGCTTTGGTCTGAATTCCTCCTTATTGTAACTCCACAAGCCTAGCCTGGTAGAAACCAGCCCCTTATCTCTTTGCTTCGTACAGAGGGTCTGGACTCAGCTATTGAGAAGCAATTGCTTCTTGGAGGCGTGACCTCTGTTGAAGTTTTAAACGATTCGATCTGATTTACCCAATCGCTAACGGTTGGCCGCAACGCATGTACTCCGGCTTCACTGGAGGCTAAGTTAAGAAGCTAACCGAAAATTGTGTGTGTGCGCTGTAAAAACCATCCCATACTGAGAGGAGAGAAGTACCAATTTTATTTCATTTCATTTCATTTCATTTCATTTGTAAGCCTTGTCAACACGGACTGGCCTCATTCACTTCCTATGCTGCCATTGCTAAACTACAAGCAGACACTGCGCAGAAACGTAGTTCAAAGCTCCTCCTTCTGTTCTCTGATTGGCCCAGGTGAATTTCTACCGAAGAAATCCTAGACGAAGCAGTGAAGGGAAACTAGAATCAAGCAGAACTGCGTAGGAAGGCAAGGGCCAGGCTACCACAAGCCAGTCTTTCACCTCTTTTCTAAGGTGTGTCTCAGATCAACTCATTTTGAGTCTGTCTCTTTAAATCCAAATGACTAAACAGCTAAAAGGTGGATTTTGCATGAAATGACCCCCTTTAAGTTCAGTTTGAAGAAGCAGTGCATGAACGAAAAAAAAAAACAAAACCCTGATAAAACCTGGGATGTTATCAGAGCTTCAAAAAAGAACCTTCTGCACAAAAAAATGAAAGGCTTGATTGTCACGGATTTAATTTTTCTCAAACTGACTCACTTTTGACATCTTAGGATAAATTTGTCTTTCTGTCAGCCTGCCCCTCTGACATTTCTGACTTGCTTTTTTAGCGTTTATATTTAAATAGCTTTCAGGAACGTTGCGAGTTGTTTGATCCTGATTTAATACGACTGTGTGTTCGTCTGCGTGAGAAAATGTTCACATCTGACATGATCTTGTGCTCGTCTGCTTCTTTCTAATACAGCTGCAGTTCTGTTCGCAGGCGTTCTTTGTGTTTCGCTGAGATAAGAGGCATTTGATGAAGTCGTCTTATTTTTTATTTATTTTTTTTCCCTCTTCTGCATCGCAACAAAGGTTAGGATCACATACCCGACCCGGAGGCACACAGTTTGACAGGCTGCCAAACACATGCACAAAATGTTTGTTTATGTTTCTGTAAATGAATAAGAGACGATAAAATGCTGAAATAAAAAGATGGCATCTGTAATGCAGGCTTGGCCTCTATTTGCATCCTAATTGCATAGATTTCCCTTGTCAAGTTAAAAACCAGGGTCCAGAAAAACCAAAACAACTAATTGGGCCAATATTTGTTGATACATAAACTCCTGGGGTGTAATGATGGGGATGCTGACAAATATTGAGTTAAGCTGCATTTTAATTGGTTAGTATTCAGAGCTCATCCTCCTAAAATCATCATCATCCTAATGTCTAATTATTATGGTTGTAGAGATAAAGGAGGTGAGAGTACAACTTCTACATAACGGCTCAGAGCCATCAGCGCTTTAGTTTAGAGAGAAATATCATTTTCTAGAGCTGCGTTCACATCAGGTGTAATGTTGACTCTGTGTTTTCTACAGTGCATGACTCACATCCTGCGTGCCACGTCTTATAAAGAAGTCCCCAACTCAGAGGCCAGCACTGGTGAAATGCTGCCATCTGGTGCACGCAGCCACAGACAGGTTCTCTGTGGAAGGAAATGGCGCCCTCTGTTGTTCATAAAAGGAACCTGCGTGACTTTCCTGCCATAACAGGAAGAGAAAAGGCCGGCATGTTGCTTGTTTTGTGAGATCTATAAACGACGGGAGAATAATTTCACCAATGCTCATGAGCAAGTGGTTTTTTTTTTGTTATAGCTTCTAACCTTATATTTGCCTCATCACTTACTGTCAGTAGAACCTGTGCTTCTCACCAGTATTTATGCTGCCAGGATGCTTGTGCTTTTTGTCATGCAGGATATTTGCAGGCCTGTGGCAGCCACGTCATTCGCTGCTCGACTTTGTGTTTATTGAGAAGCACTGAGGCGAGCTGCAGTGTCTGCAATTTGTTGCAACTCAGGTTTGGCTCTGAGATTGTGCTCCACCTTATGTGGTTTTTAGTAATTGCATAAGTCTCGTTTTTCTGGGTCATCAAATAAATGACAAGGCGGCCTTATTGACCTGTCTTTGTTTGCTTTTTGAAAACACTTTGACTATTATCAGGATAGTTTATTTGTGAGGTTAATTGCCTATAAAAAAAACAACTGAAAGCAACTACAGTAACCAAGATCAGTTGTTTAAATAAAATGATGTAATTACTCTTTTATTGTGGCAGTAAAAATTAAAGTGCAGTCATAAATTAAAAAATAAACTGTTTGAGTTTTGCAAGATGCCAGTTATTGATACAAACATTTTGTCTGATTTCGAAGACTGAATGAAAAAACAACTTTATATCAGCACTTTTATTAGAATATTAGGATACTCTATTACATATAGAATATAACAAAACTAACTGTTAAGTTTAATAGATGTGTCCTTCAGAATGTCTACATTAAAATACAAACATTATAAACCTAGCAATATGATGTAGTGAGAAGTATCTGTTAAAAAGAAAGTGGTAAATATCAGCTTAAATATAAATGTATATTTGTGCTGTTCCAGCTTCCAGCCACAGTATTTGAATTAAAAATTAGGGGTGCACCGATTCCAGTTTTCTTGCTGATCTCCGATCTTTAAAAAGTCTGACCCGCCGATTCCGATTTTGTCCAATACTGATTTTTTTAAATAGCTGACACTGTCAGATATTATAAAATCACAATACAACTTCAATGTTCAACTGTTATTTTACTGAACTTTGTTGAACAATTCCCTTGAAACAATACAAACTTGTTTTTGCTTTTTTTTTGCTTGTTTTTTTCTTGCTTGTTTTTTGTTTTGTTTGGTTTATTGTTTGGAATTAATATAATTTTTTTTATTTTCATTATTATTATTTTTTGTACACAGGAGCAGATATTATAAGATTTTTTTGGTACCACTTTACAATAAGGCTCCCTTTATAAATGGCTTATAAATTAATATTATGCATTAATTACGGACGAGAAATAACCAAAACTGGCCGGTTTCTTACCAAATAGTGAGCCAAATCTGTTTATTAGTCATTAATAGTGTACTGTTATGGCATTTATAAATGTTTATTAGTCATTAATAAATAGTGTATTGTTTTACACTTTACAATAA
>JAUBOC010000103.1:5128203-5139527 GCA_032275365.1 Anablepsoides cearensis | reverse complement strand
ATTTTACTTGTTTCTCTGCTCTAACACACCTGATTGGAGTGAATGGATTTGAAACATCCTGCTTGATTTTTCATGTCTGACTTTCTACTGAACTCTGTAGAAAAATGTGTTGGGATAAGTCTGCGTCGACATGTGCATACATGAAGTACCTCAAGTAATTAACCCATTTAATTTATTTCTGCTGCAGAATTATGTAAGGACATGTCACAGAGATCTTTGGAACATGAAGCATAACTTCTATTTTTGCTCAGTCTGATGGGATAGTTCTGTTAACTCGGGAGTCCAGGGGAATTTGGAAGTACTTCATTTCACTGAGCTGGATGTTTGGATTAAAAAAAGACCCACTGCCTGTGTCCTTCCCTGCTGTCTTCTGTATTTATTATTTACGGTAATGGAAAGTTCTGCAAAAATGTACCAGAACAGACCAGCCGAATGAGCTTTCATAATAGTATAAAAGGTTATTTTATAATAGGAGAAATGTGAAAGTTAAAATAAATATAAATGTATATTCTTCATATCCTTTTGTATAGGTTTGTTTGGAAACAGTATTTATATAATATAATATACGTTTGATCATTACGTCAGTGACTATAAATCAGTCTATCCTGAACCAGGATTTCAAGTTGGAACAGATACTGAAACTAAATGAAGTTTCACCTCACTGCTAATCATCTAAGCCAAAGCTGTTTATTTTCCACAACTTTATCAGAATCAACAATAAAATAATGAAACCTGTTAGTTTTTTTCTACTATATTGTAGATATTGTAGATATCCAACAGATATCATTGGTGGGCCGGACGAAAATCATCCGTGGGTTGGATGTGACCTGCAGGCCACCATACGAAAATTTCTGCATTATGCTATTTTTTATCCTTCTGCTATGTAATTTACTTTATTTTAACTTTTACAGCTCTACTTATGGCCAGTTTTTCAGCAACAGTACTACTGAACTACAAAACAAACAAAAAAAATAATCCTCTAAGACACACTGAAACTGTTGTATTGGGTTTGTTGTCAAGTTGAAAGAACTTTAGTGTAAGAAGTTTAATGCGTTTGGTCTAGAAACAGTTATTGCAGCAAAACTTTATTGGATATTTTGTGAGGCATTAACATCGTAAATGGCTGAAACCAAAGGAAAAACGACGACCTTCATAGAAACAAACACCAGTGAGTGGGAAAATGTTGCCAGCGTGTCGTCCTTTCAGGGGGTCTGTCACTCGGCCAATGTGCTCATCGGTTCATCAGATGCAGCTGGATCATGGGAATGGAATGCTGTGTCATCTTAGCAAGTGAATCAGGGGTCATGGGGGGCACAGATTTTATTTGGTTAGCAAACACAACTAAGGGAAATTTCCATGAACTTTTTTCGTCTAATCTATTAAAGCTGATATCACCATGTGAAAATAAATAAATTATAACTTATAATCAGAAACATGGCAACATTTTGATTTCCTGTTTTGACATTCTAGGATTTAGGCCACAACCGTTTGATTTAATTCTCTATTAAGCTCATAATAAGGACTAATTGGTTTTATTTGTGAATGTTTATATGGTGGGGTTATTGAAGGACCAAGCTGACTTTTCCTCCCTACATCAACTTCAAAGAGAACGCTCTGGGATCAGAATGTGAATGGCTTCCCGGACAAATTCATTATTCCACTACACCAACACAAAACTCAGCCGGACTCATGGATCTTTGTTCCCAAGGTCTCAATGTTTTTTAAGCTGTAAATCCTTAGGATATCCTCTCTTTGTCCTGTTTAGAAACCAGCATAAAACACTGTAAAATAAATGGATTGTTGTTTTTCGTAGTAGTTGATTTTGCAAATTATAGAAAAAAAATGTAAATGCTATTTGATGTAACTGCTGAACTATCATTTTTCACTGATTAGATGCATTTGCATTGTAAAATACTGGGATTGTTCAATTCCAAAAACTTTATTTATATGACACTTTTCAACACATGCATGCAGGGGAATGATGTCATTGGGATATTCTTAAAAAAAACAACATTGTACACGTAATTTTATTTTTATTTTTTTGTGAAAAAAGCATAATGGCTCAAACACTGACGTTTTCAGTTCAGTTTGGTTTGGAGCTGCTGTGCTCTCTGAGCTCATTAGATCTTTTCTAAAGCAGTTTCACAGTTGTGTTCACAAGAAAAAATAATGACGTGTTTTCGTAATAATTAAAGTCATTCATGCAGCAAAAAAAAAAAAAAATTTCAAGTCATAACATGTTAGAGAGAATTCACAGCTATTCTGTTTTTATATTAAAGGGACAAAGTACAGTTTTCTCTAAACAGCTTTCAATCACTTTATTTCTTTTTACTTTGCTTCCAAAGAAGGCAAACAGTTAAAGTTTTTCTTTGGACCTTAACTGCTTTTTCTTCCCTTTTTTTGTTAATACTACCTGACCATAACCTGCATATTGTGATCCAACAGCAACTTCCTAACATGACTAATAACTGTTGTGTTTTTCTCATAAAATGAAACTCAGGAAATAGTTTGAAATGAACTGCTGATGTATTCACAACAGGAAGACACGTAACTTAGTTTAATTCTACTGAAGTGAAATTAGGTTTGGTAAAATGTTTGAAGTTGCTGTATGAATCTAATTCTTTGTTTTTGTTTTTGTTTTTGCTCATTTTATCCCAAATAATGTAGTTAAACATTTTTTGTGACAATTTCTTGAATAGAATTGTTTGTCGTCTGATGTGAGGACACATAAAGCTCACGGTTCACATGTTGTTTAATACAGATGGTGAAAGTGTATTTTTATGTTTATAGTAGTTAAAAATAGAGTCACAGCTGCAGACAATTTCCTTCTTTGTTTGGCAACTGTTTTGGAAAATAGTTTTACATATTTGAGTCGATGCAATTTTTTATTCTAAATTTTTATTTAAAAAAATAAGAAAATCATTTTAGCTTACCGTACTTATGTTATTTTTGTGCATTGTGTTGCCAACTCCTTTTTGAATTGCTTTGTGTTTATAATAACCAAAAGTGCAATAAAGACATGAAGAAACTCAAACTTCAAAGGAAATTAGCAAAGCAAAAGTCACACTTTGCATCCTGTTTGTGCAAAAAGTGTCTGGGAAGATCCAGTCACCCAGACGGGGGAGGAGGGGGGTGAGGTGGGGGGTTACAATGCCTTCCTCCTTGAATTTCTGGTAAGAATGGGAGAGTCATTCTTTTAGATCATTTTCAGGGAACAAACACTGGAGACTTAATATGTCACCTTGCCCTTTCTGAGCTGCTCATGTCAAGTCGTTGCATGAAACTCTGCGTTTATGTGTGTATGTGTGTAATTTCAGTGATATAATCACATAGCAGTGTGTAATGGCAGCTTATCCGTTGGTATGTGAAAATATTTATCTCCCCACTCAATAAATAAATAAACTCCATTAAATGCCTAATAAAACCCACAAATAATCAGTTTTAGTGGACTTGCTGTAGCCTGATCGCTAAGTTTAGTTTATATCCTTGTTTGGATGTTTTGCTCTTTAAACTTCAGAGCTGAGAGTCTGTGAGATGTTTACATGATGTTTGAGTCTATTTTTGTTTTAAAACCAGCTCAAGTAATCACTTGTTTAAAAAAAAAAAACAATTTTTTTTAAAGCACATTCCATTACCTAAATGAATAAATGAGTAAATTTTTTTTAAGTTTTTGTTTTTCTATTTTCAGTTTTGATGTGGAGAATGGCCCGTCTGCCAGCTGCAGCCCGTTGGACCCCCAGTCCTCCCCGGGTTCTGGTCTGGTGCTGCACACCAACTTCCCGGGACACAACCAGCGCCGAGAGTCCTTCCTCTATCGTTCCGACAGCGACTACGAGCTGTCCCCCAAGTCCATGTCACGAAACTCCTCCATCGCCTCTGAACTGTAAGCGGCAAAGACACACACGAGGCACACGGAACGAAAGCGCATTTAAAAACATTAGTTTCATCACTAACTTCATGTCTAATTGTAACATTGTCTGGATTTATTTGGCTGAACGTTCCCAGCTCTGATCAGGGCTGTTTAAGTTCAGAAGGTTTTTATTTGTGTTGCATTTTATCAAAGCAACATCACAGATTTAAAGCAAACTTCAGGAAATTGCATGAAACTTTACCAATTTTTTTATGTGTAAATTTGATTAGTTGAAAAAACAAGAGAACATAAATGTAAAAAATATCTAACGTGTTGAGGTCTGCTTCAGCTCTTATAAAGGTTCATGAACTGATGATCTGAGTCATGCAAATACAAAACATTTTGTTTCCACTATCTTTTCATTAAGAAAAAAATCGCATTTATTCAGTTACTTTATTAAAACCATCGCTGATATTTTGTGCGTATTGTTTTTGAACATGACTTAAATATATTTCTTATTCTGGGTTTTCAGACATGGTGACGACCTGATCGTGACTCCATTTGCTCAGGTAAACATCTCAGTAAAAACAACATCCTCTTTTTTTTTTACTTATCAATCAATCCTCTCACCAACAATTTATATTGCACTGCACTCTACAACCAGATTAAACATCTTCCTGCCTCGTCAGTAAAAACTATAAATAACATGAAAACACACAGGATGCTAACGATCACATTACCTGTCATCCTTTCAGGTTTTAGCAAGCCTTCGAAGTGTCAGGAATAACTTCACCATACTGACTAATGTCCAGTGTCCTTCTAGCAAGTAAGTGTCACTATGTTCAAGTCTAAAAGTTAAACTTTCAATTCAGCCTTTTGACCACCAGGTGTCAGTGTCGAACCATA
Source organism: Anablepsoides cearensis (assembly GCA_032275365.1). Lineage (NCBI taxonomy): Eukaryota > Metazoa > Chordata > Actinopteri > Cyprinodontiformes > Rivulidae > Anablepsoides > Anablepsoides cearensis. The sequence continues at coordinate 5,134,771 of JAUBOC010000103.1, read as the reverse complement.
AACCGGTGGAACCTGCAGCATCACAGCTGTTTCCACAGTTGAGTGCGTAACTAGTTCAACAATCAGACACATTTTACAAACATAAATACGCACGAGTAAATCATCCGTAGGGGGTTAAACATTCCACAGCAGGAATAGGATAAATAACTGATTGTTAGTGGATTCTATTCTAAACAATCTTTTAATTATTTTGATTCAATAATAAAAAAACTGAAGGATAACTTTTCTCTATGTCAAATATTTAAAATGGACAATAAAGAAATGTGTTTAATAAAAAGCAGGATAATATTTTAGCTATATTTGTTTACTATTAACTAAAGCAGCTTAGTTTTTTTAACAGTATTCCCCTTCAGCATCTTTCAGGGTTTTGACATCAGATCTAGATTTTGTTTTAGAATTTTGTTTCTGCTCACCATGAGGAGCTATCTGTGTGCAGTTCAGTGTCTTCAGAAGCAAAGAGCTGCCGGCTGGGCTAAAGACTGTATTTACACTTGGTTTGGTGTATTGAGTGCCTGAAGCCTGTGTGACCTACATTCAGCTCTGACACCCCTGTAAAGACACACACACATGTAGGCATAAACCATGTTCCTGTTCACACATAAAACGTTGCATTTTATTAATTTTTTTTTAACTTTTACTATTTTTATCTGTATTCTTGTGACTGTGGGTTTCACCTTTTCTGGAACAAGTTAGGGAGAAAAAAAGTGATTCTGTCTTTTCATTGAGAAATTTTATACATATAAATCAGCAAACATTTTCTTATCATGCCATAATGTTTGTTTGTTTTGCAGAAAAACCCATTTTCTGCCAGATCATGAATATTTTTTACTTTGAACAATCAAGCTGAAGCGTGTGTCAAAGCCTCAGTCACTTTTCATAGTCGAGTGTAACTGAGACACATCTGTTGCTGTTTGTTTTCAAATTTACCTCCGTCTCTCTTTTCTCGCTTACGAAGGCAGAATTTGCTGCTTTTCTACTTTTTAATTTCAGCACTGATGTAATGCACATTTGAAAGATGCCACAGAACAATAAGCACTCGAATAATAGAAATAACCAACATGGCTTCATTAAAACTAAAACACAAATTTTTCAAACTAAACCACCAGTTTTAGACTGTTTAGACTCTAAACCGTTTTTTTTGCTATGAACAGTGAGTTAAACTTAGTTGCAATATTATTGTTTTTTTGCCAGCCTTTTCTGCAGTAAAGCGGTTTTCTCTATATAAAAGTGAGCAAATGACTGTATTTCAGAAATTAGTTGAATCTAAAATGTTTGAAATTATAACTTGAAAAAAGTTATGAGTATGTAAACACAATATTTTCTTTTGTAAAATAACTTTTTTCTTCCTGTTTTGATTTGTTTGGATCAGGAGGTCTCCAGCAGCAACAACTCAGCCTCCAATCACCAAAGTTTGTCTCCCAGGTAGGAAACTAACAGGATTATCTCATCGTGTGTTTGGCTCCTGCAAAGCTTCATCATATCTGGTTTCAATCTGCCTCAGATGTTTGTCTGCATTTTGTTTTAATTTTTCTCTTTTCCTCGTTTATCCTTTGGTCTTACTTCTCATGAATTTGCCTACGTGACCACTTTCACTTGTTTTATCTTCTGTCTGCAGCCCCTTCATTGCAGCTCAGACTACTTTGTCATCGAGCTCATTAACCTTGTTCAAACACTTTAAGATACAGCTCAGACCGACGCTCATGCAGACTCACACACAGTGGGGTCAGTTACAGCAGCTCGCTCCAACAATAACAGCAAAACTCCCCTTTGGTCTTTCATTGTGTTTCATTCTTTGACAATTATAAAGGACTTAGAATTTTAAACCTGTTTCTTTCAGTGTTAAGTTTTTGTTATAAAAGGAGGAATTTCGATAGGCATTTCGTGATAATAAAAATGAAACATGACGTGATCTTTTTCTCTAGAAAGTTACTGAAGAACAGCAGTGTTTGTGTTGTGCAAACACGAGGTGATCAACAGTGAAACCAAGAACATTTTAAACACAAAACATGTTTTAAATGAAACAAACTCGGGTCAAATGAGACATCAGACCAGAAGTACTGAAACCAAAGCCTCAGAAAGTTTATCTAACGTAATGATTTTCTTTGTTCACATGTTGGCTCCAACCTCACCTCTTTTCACTTCTTTTATAGAACGTGTTTAGACTGTTGCATCAAACGTTTAGGTAATGTTTACAGATTAATTTCATGCTGGGACCTTGTTAAACCAACAAACTTTTTCTGCCTTGTTTATGTTGCGTGAAAGGTTTGAGCAGAGATGTGTCAGAAAGTCGAAGTTTTAAGGTGGTAAAGTCATTCATCTTTACAATCTTGCAACTGTGGACTGATGAGGCATCTGATTTGACTAAGAGTTTATCATATATGCATCATTTTGTGTGTGTGTGTGTGTGTGTGTGTGTGTGTGTGTGTGTGTGTGTGTGTGTGTGTGTGTGTGTGCGCGCGCACTCTATGGGGAGGTGTTCCTGTGGTCGTAATTGACGTCAGCACGCCTGTGTGTGGCTTCTGTTGACTTCCTGTTAGAGCAGATGGACTGAATTTTCACTTTCTTTTTCTGAACCGCAGCTCATCAGGTGCTCTGAAAATGTGTAAATGTGCAAATGCAAGACTGGGAAAATGTGTGCTTTTATATAGATCTCATAAAGTAAATCCATATAGTGCATTCTGCTCTTTCAGAGTCGAGTCACCGTTTAGTCATCTGTATCCCAATCTGTGCATCAACTCCTCTGATTTAAAGGATGGAAAACATTTCCTTATTCCTTTATGTTTTTCACACTTTGTTATGTTTCTCTAACTTCATAGATCCTCTGATGGCTGCAAACGTAACTTTATCCCATTATTATCAATAAATCCAGTAAAAACTTCCAAATACATGAATTTGGTTGTACACGAGTCCCACTAACAACTATCAGTTTCACTTTATTTGTTACTTGGTTTGTTCCTTAAAGTTAGCAACGTTTAATCAGAGATAAAAAAAAATGTAACCTGTAATGCCATCACATTGGTTCCTATTGGTTTATGAAGCAGTAGGAATAATTATAAATTTTAAATTTAATAGTTGTTATACTACCAAGTTTTGTTTCTTAATTAGTAAATTAATGTTCCCTTTTTTATTTATCTTGGTTTTGATAAGTTTGATTTCTAATAAAATGTATCTTAAAATCTCAATTTGTGTTATTGGTGCTTAAATCTCTGCAAAAGTATTTTTTGATAATTGGTAGGGGTGGGAATGTTTTAAAATTACACGATTAGATATAAATCGATTTTTGATTCAAGACAATTTGATCCATAATAGATAGGTAACGATTAGTCAAGGATTGATTCATAAAAAAAATTAATAAATTAATTTAATTGTTGCTGTAAAACAGCAAGTTAATTCTTTAAGACAAATTCAGTTTGATACTTGATAAGGTTTGGTTACGAAATAGTTTGTCATGACTTTATTTAATTTGAAGTTATATTGTGTTACTATTAAAGCAGAGAGTTACAGTTTGATACAAGGAGAAAAATGCTGACAATTTATCTTGTTTAAAAAATTGTGAAAATAATTGTAATAAATAAGGCTTTAGTGAATCATTAAATCCAGCGGATTTCTTTTTTTTTAAGTGATTATTGACATTTTAAATAAATTCTGAATAAATATAAATAAGAATTGTGATTCTTATGTGAATTGATTTTTTAAAAAATGAATTGAAATAATTCTTACGTGAATTAGTACTGTATATATTTTTAATTTGGCAAATGCATTTTGTGCTTGTTACATTTATCTATTATATTTTTATTTTATAAAGCACTAATAAAACTTTGAATAATGATTATCAGTGGTATATATTTTCATGATTTTAAGTGCTTGCAGTTTGGTTAAACAAAGCAAACACCTGTAGGCCCCCTAACAATTCCCCCTCATCTCAATTTCATGTGTTCCCATAATCACAAGCCACATCCTCACTGCAAACAACCCACATTCAGACACACATGCACACACACGCACACACACGTCAACAACACAGCCACATGTCTTCCTCTTTGCAACCATCCTCCTTTCCTTCCAACTCATGTCAGCCTGTTTTTATTTCTCCTCTTCATTCATCTGTTTGTCTCTGTCTTTACTTGTAGGGGTGGGAAGGGCAGGAAATTTAAGGCAGGAAGAGAATATCAGATTGTTCCTGTTTTGCTGGCTCTCAGCTGTTGTAACTTGCCGGAAGCCGGGAGTGCGTGTGTGTGTGTGTGTGTGTGTGTGTGTGTGTGTGTGGGCACGTTTTTGTTTCATCCTGGGAACCAATTTCCAGAAAAAGGCTGCCTTGTGGGGACCGAATGTGCATAGTGGGGATCAATGCCCAGTCCCCACAGGTACGGATGCTAATTTTTGGTGGAGGGGTTCGGTTTAGGACAAAGATGTGATTTGAGTTTAGGTTAGTTTTAGGGTCAGGTAAGTACCTATGAGTTTACTTTTTGGGTAAATGGTCAGGGTTAGGCTATAAAATTACAATAAAATCCACAATCCCCACAAGGATATAAAAACAAACCTGTGTGTGTGAGAGAGAGAAACGGAGCCTACTACAGAAAAATAGGATGTGGAGAAACAAAGGCCTATTGTGTTTGCCCACACACTGCACAAACATGCACAGTTGATATAATATACAAATACCTCCACAGACTGCATCACACATACGTGAACCTGTTTCACCTCAGGATGCAAAAGCATTCAGTTGTTTGTTTTTTTTGCCAAAATTAATACCCTGCATATTCAAACAACAAAACAAACAAACAAAAAAAACAATACAAAAATGAAGCAAATTTATATTGTAAATTTAATTTAAAAAATAAAGAAATTTAGCAACCAAAGTGCAACAAAATATTACTGCTGGCATTAACATGAAAAATTAGCAACATAGTGGTTGTTTAAATGATACATTTGTAACTTATTCTCCTGTACAATAGATAATGTAGAGTTACTTAATAATTTGACAAAAACAGACCTACCTTTTTTTTCTCTTAACATTAAATACTGAATAAAAACACAGGTTTACAGCCTTCATGATAACAAGTATCTACTACTGACTTAACTATTTAGTTTCACTTATATGCTAAATACACTCCGTATGGTGTGCAGTTCAATCAAACTGCTTCTAAACAAAACTACAGCAGTTCCGTTGTTATCAGCAGGGCTGTTTGTGTGAATCAGTTACCAAATATAAATGTATGCGTGTGTGTGTTAGTGTGCCATAGTTACTATCAAAGTGAGGGTTACATCACATCTTCAATGTCCTCACTTTGTTTGCAGCTCTGCTGTGCTTTACTAGTTAGGTTTAGAGGTATGGTGTGAATTAAGTTGTGGTTCAGGTTGGGGTTAACTATAGAGCAGTAATAGTTAGTTTCAAGGAAAATATCTGGGTTAGGCCAAAAAATACAGTTACAAAAATGAATGTAAGTCAATACAATGTCCTCAGTTTGATGTAAAAACAATGATGTGTGTGTGTGTGTGTGTGTGTGTGTGTGTTCAGGGTGCATGGTTCATCCTGAACTAACAACATATCAATCCAAACGTATCCCTTTTATTTGATTGTTTTATTTTATTGTGAGTGAAAATACAGACGGGGGGACTTTATTTACCAGCACCTTGTGTTCTGAGTTATTTTATTACAGCACACTGTGGTCACTGTTGTTGTCAGGCCACATACTTAAACTTATCTGTGAGGGTTATCATGCCTCAGTTACAGCCAGTGACTTTCTCACCACACAGAAGTTCCCTCAGCATTCCGGGTCAGAAAACTACAACACTAGTTTTCTCAGGTTATAAACGTAGAGATGCTGAAGATAAACCTTCGGGAGATCAGATCAACGATTGTTTAGGTTAGAAACTGGTAAATCAATAATTTTGAAAGATTTGATCACTTTTAACACTTAAAACATACATTCACTGTTTAGATTCTGTCTTATCATAGTTGATTATCACAGTAAAAAAATCTCGTTCTTACGTCAGTCATAAACGGGTCAATGAGGTCTGCTTGCCCAGGCGAAACATTTCCACGTGATGCACAGTCACAAAACCCAGAGCAGCTGCTCGTTGCCTCAGCAACAGCATCGGGAAACACTCGCCGTTCTTTTTCTGCAGCATTCGGCTGTGAGTGTGGCACCGAAGTATGACCCCACTTCCTGGTCAGGTCGACCCGTGTGGTTAAATGTTTTTATACAGGATATATGTGATGTAAAGAGCTCTTGAACTCAGGAGGTCTTTGTCACATCCAGAGTCATTCTGAGCAGTTTGCTGATGTGGAAAAGTGTCAAAGAGTTGGATTTGAATCTCTATTGTTTCTGTCCATTGTCTAGTTGTTTTTCACATGAGGCCAGATGGCCATTAATGACGTTTTTCCAAATAGACAATGTCTTTATTGTTTGTTGTTCTTATACATCAGTTATTTTACTCATATTAATAAAATGTAGGGCTGGGCGGTATGACCTCAGATTCATGTCACAGTATAAACTGAATCCTATCACGGTAACGGTATATATCACGGTATAAAATTATCATAAAAAGTAAAAATAATGTAATT
>JAUBOC010000103.1:5081091-5100771 GCA_032275365.1 Anablepsoides cearensis | reverse complement strand
AGTCCGCGACGGTTCAAGTAACTTACAAATGTTTATATAGCTCTAAAACCATAAATATTTATCCAAAAATAATTTGGTGTCTCATTTTAAAAACATTAAAGATACCTTTTGTGATGGACTTAGAAAAAATTTGGGAAAAATAAATTTTACACCCACTTTATCAAACAACAATGCAACGACTCCATCTGTGGGCCCTGTACAGGGCCCGTAGGGCTTAACAGGTTAAGCAGTGGTAATACAAATAGCAGTTACTGACTCTGTTTACAGTTGGAGGCCTCTTGTGAACAGTATGCAGATGTTTGTTTATTATGTTGGTGGGCAGATAATGTTTTTGGCCTTCTGTGCTGCGGTGGGCCACTGGGGAAATTTAATTAAAAAAAATTGTTTTTAAAAAGCAAGCACGTACATTTTGTGGGAATTTTCAGGCTTTATTAGCCGCTGTTGAAAGTCTGGATGAGACGTAAAATTCCACAGAACCAGAAAAAAATGGCCAGTTGTCTCCTGGTCAAACATTTAAGTGCAATAAGTTTTAATGATTGAGAATCTTTGTCAACTATTAGCATTGTTTTTGAGAAATTGGAAACTGAATTGATACACATTTCATCCTGTATTTTAAACTTGTTTTGGACTTAAAAACTTTTTGATTGTGACATTTTTTCACTGTTAAAGTCAAAGAGCAAACATGTGCTGGTTAAGCTGAGTTGTAGACTGGAAACCTGTGTTATGTGAGCTGAGAGGAAAAGCCTATTTCTCATAAAACTGGACAACAGGATGTGAGAGATCCCACGGAGGGTCAAACACAATAAACTAGAAAGGAAAAGAGGGAACATTTGTGTGTCTGAGCGCTGAGTGTGTGAGGGATCTTTGCAGAGTGACTCTCTCTTCCTGTCTCCTTCCTCATCTCCTGCTCCCTATCCAGACGACAATAGACATCCCATCATGCTTGTTGGCTGGTTAATGGTTGTGTTTGTTTATTCTATTGCTGCCGTCATCAGCACACACATCCAGCACTGGCAGTCAACCAGACTATTCTCACTTTAGACACACGAGTGATTAAAAAACACAATAAACGTTAGAGGCTTGGATTAAGATATTCAGAATGGAAACGAGCGTTAACTGAACAGTTCAAGTTTATTCCACAAAATTCATTGTTAGCATTTTTTATTTTTATTTCACTCATAGTTTTGTAGTTTGAAAATTGTCCCCAAAATACTAAAAGTATGCAAGAGGAAAAGTTCAGTCCTGTTTTATATGTTTGCTGCCAACATACCGGTAGTCTTAAAGTAACTCTCTATAATAAACTAAAAACCTAAAAGCAGTATGCCTGAAAATTTATCAGTTGAATCATATGTTATTAAAACTGTAATTAAATTATATAAGACACTTTTGGTTGTCTTCATTAATTAACAGGGGCGGAGCTACATTTTTGCATGGGATGGCACAGGGGTGGCCAAGGTGTTTTTTAGGAGGGGGCACACACAAATAATCTAAACTACTTTAGATCTCAAAATTCAAGATGGCCTCCACAGCTAATCAATTCTAATTGATCTGTTTTCAATAAATATTGAGCTGAAATTGTGTGTGATTGCCAAGAATGATAAAAAGCATGCTGATTGTTAGTACCCAATAAGATAACTGCTAATGCTAATTTCACAAAGGGCTATAATTTAGCTATTTTTAAACACACAGCTGAACTTTAGCGTAGTAGTAACCAAGACATGTTTTTTTTTTTTTCAAAATCTGATTTCAGATCCAAAATCCCAAATGGCTGCCAAAGCTAACTTCAAATGGCTACCACACACTTTTTTGAAACACTGAGCTAAAACTTGGTGTGATGGTAGTCAAGAGCAATCCCTATGACATACCCCAGCTAGCAAAAAATGTTTCTTATTGTATGCCCATTTTTTGAAATGCCATATGCAAACCTCACCCCACTTCTCCATTATTTGGTGGTGGCCATTTAGGTGCCAGGGGTAGCAGGTCTGGCCACCCCTCTGGCTCTGACCCTGTGTATCAAGACCATCTTTAATAATGCTGTGGGAGTGAGAGAATGCATCTTTACACAGAAAACTGTGTGTTAGAAGCTGTCCATCAAACATGTTTGTGTCTCATGTATGAACTATTCATGTCCCTGTATGAGTAACAGTAGGTTAATCGTCTTTTCCACATCATACTAAACGTTACACTGCTGCAGCCCCCCTTTGCTATGTGGGCTGCTGCAATCAACCTGGTTCTGGTAGCAAAAATGGGCCAATCAGCAAAGGTGACCCTTGTGCATCTATTGTGTTGAGGATGGAAAAACTGTAACTCAAGCGGCGGCAGCAGAGTATGAAACATGAGTAAGAGGGAAGTGAAATGCAAGAGGTTACTGCTGCACCTCCAAGGTGAAATGCTGGGGCTGCTCCTGCCGAGGACTTGCAGTACGTGACTGTCCTCTTTGTTATGCATGGCTGACATACACAAGCCAAGGTCTGTTGTGTGTAGGAAAATTACCCCGTTTCAAGGCTGTAGACCCTCTGTTATGTGGAAAGTGTAAGCGTAGGAATTAGGCAAAGTAGCCAGTTACAAGGTATTTATAGCAGGAAAAAATGTATCCAACTGCAATTAACGATTCTCAACCGATTAATCAACTTAATTCCTGATTTAAATAGCTGAAGATAAGCTGTTTTCATTGGTTTTGGTCTGTGCAACTTAATTTTTTTAGGAGTTTAGTATTGTTGCATAGCCGCCCCATGTTGTGTTATGATGCTTTAGTGTGGTGTGTTTAAGTTCAAGTTGGGATGGCAAGATTGATGCTCACCCATGTGTAACATATGGCCTGAGCATCACAGGTTCCATCAGAACAATCCCCACGGCAGCCCTTAAAGTCCTAGTGGACCTGACTCCACTAGATTGACACATCTTAGGCGGAGGCTGCATCCAGTGCTGTAAGGCTACGCCAGTCTGGTGCTGCTGCTGTTCCAGTAAGTGCAGGACCTGGAGACAGAATCTGAATTTTGAGATCTGACTGAACTTTAGGGAGCAAATAGTCATTAACTATATTTGAGTCAAAGTGTTTTTTTGTAATTATACAGGTTTATATTTGTGCATCTATGCAAAGTGGCAAGAATTTATAAGGATCTAAAGTTAGTGCCGTTTACGTTCTGATTTTTTAAGGCATAAGACTTAAAAGCAAATAATTATTGGGCCTAAATGCATTTATTGTTGCTCCTTTGGTCAGATTGTGAAGACGTCTGTCATGTCATTGATTCTGACTTTCAAGGGAAAACAAAGTTTGTCTGGCTGCCTTTTTATATTCTAAGAAATCAGCCGTGGTCATTAAAAATGAGAAACATTCTAATCATATTGATCAGTCAGATATTGACAGCGTAAACAGAGCCGTGACTTCTCAGTTGCCGGAGAGCAAACAGCCAACAAGAGCAGCAAAGAGGCAAGAGGCGGGTCTACACCCAGGAGGGGAGTGTGTTTGAGGCGAGCGCTCTCAACCACACACAAACACATCCAGTCATTGCACCACATTCACAGGGTGTGAGGTAAAGCCTAGTCAGACCTCGCAGCCCAAAGCCAGACACTAGAGCTGTGGCGTTTCCCAGAGTCAGAGCCCAGACTCAGATCTTTTACTCATGCTGTAGTCAGACTGAGACAAACTCTTTAACAGACAGAAAGCCCCCCTCAGATCTGCATTCAGCAATAATGGGTGCCTGCTGCTTTGACAGAAAAGACAAGAAATTAGGGAAGCTTAATTTTTGGAAAAAGGTAAGTTTCTTTTGTGTTTTATGCTGCGTGGTTGAATTATTCTCACAATATGTAAACTGACTTCTTTCTTGTGAAGACTTTGGAGACAGAACTTTTGTATTTTGCGATGCTAACTTTTTTCTTTTTCAGCATTGCACTAAATTCTTTAAATTTGTGTTTTAATACAGTTTCATGTAAGAACTTTAAACCTTTTTTACTTTTGTGAATGAGAAATGAGAAATTGTCTGTTTTTATCTCTATGAAAGTTGTGCTAGCGATCTGCAGAAGTTGTTGTCGTCCTACATAAAACTTTTAAATGTTGGTCATTTCTTTAGTTTTGCTTTGACACAGATATATTTAATCTTATTTATGCACATTTTTAAGAAACATCGTTATATCTGAACTTGGCAGCTAAGAATCTTTAAGCATTTTATTATCTGAGGTCATCTTTTAAAGGTCTCACCTCATGTTATTCACAGAATGAAACTTTCTAAAAGTTTAATATTTTCATAACAAGGATTTTGTGTTATAAGCCTTCCCACTTAGTTGATTATTTTCGTTTTTAAATGACTTCAGGCGACAATATTCAGTGAAACGTTTCTGATGAGGACGGGCAGCAAATCAAGTTTGTTGTTTTTTTTTCTTTTTAAATGGTCCAGTGGTCCAATGGTCTGATGAAAAAGGGGTAACATTTCCATAGAGTGAGATTCAAAGTATCACATATACAAGTCTGAAATCTGTGACTGTGTGGCAAACAGGTTTCATGTAGAATGGAGAAAGTGGTTGTGATTTAGCTTTGGTATTAAGAAGCGGTGCAGAATAGCACAGGAGACTTTGTTCTTTGACTTTTTTTGTTTGCGAGAAAAACTATTCAGTGTTTCTTTTTAACACTGGCTTGATTTCTAACTGTTAAAGCGCCTCACACAGCTCAAGCACACTTTTGCAGCTCGGGTAGCCTCCAGCCAGAAAAAAAAAAAAAAAAGTACAAATCACAAATTTCTCTCGGGAAGCTTTAATCAATGGGAATACATTTATCAGTCTGCTTTATTACTACTCCCTCTTTTCTTTTTTTGTGTCCTGCCCTGAAGGTTATAGTTTTTCAATACATTGTACAGGTTACAGTACGGGCTGAGACACAAAGACGCTTGTGTGTGTGTGTGTGTGTGTGTGTGTGTGAGTCACAGGAAGTGAGAGGTAGTGAGTTTTTTTGCGTTGTCTGTACCTGTAGTCAACATACGCACAATTCATACGTAGGACTGTTCCCCTGATCTTTACAGAATTATGTCATTTCCAGTCCAGTTTTACCCGCCTGCGTCACGTTTAACTGATGGATCAAACAAAACCACGAGCTCCTGTAAATCTACCGATCAAGTGTGTATATATCTATATATAGATTTAGAATAAAAAAAAATGTAGACACTATTTTTAGTTAGAAAAATTATTTAGGCTAAACGTGATTTTAAGTCTTTGTCCGTTTATATAATGTGGCATGAAATGTCCGTTACAAAACAAAACAAATGAACAAAAATAATAATAATAATGTTCTCTAATACTTATATTATAAATTTAGCTGTAGAAAGAAAAATAAGAACTGAATCTTGATTTGAAAGTAGATAAAACCTGCTGAGCTCGAGCATAAATATTCTCAGGATAAAAACTTTATTATAGTGGTTTTATCTTTACAAATGTTTCGGACTGATCTATGTAAAATATGAATAATTAAAAAGACTCTAACTACATATTTCTACATAATAGACTAAAAAAGTTTTATTTTCCCCTACAAAGTTACCTGCAAACCTGCACAGGGTGCTCGGCCCCCTTTTAAGACTGCAGAGATCTCTACAGGATGAACAAATGGCACCCACTAGTGGCTCTGAGACACATGTTCAGTCTGGCAAAATTGGGAATTTTAAAGTTAAAAAATACAAAAAGATTCATTTTGGGAGTTTCGAGCTTGATTTAATAGTTTAAATTGGTTTGTTTTTCAACGACATATTGCAGGTGATGAAATTAAAGTCGAATAAGTGAAATTAACCACAATTAAAATTCAAATTTGAGTAATTCTAATTGAAATGTATGAACAAGCAACAGAAAGAGGACTAATATGTGTTGTGTCGTTCATAAGCCTGGCCTCGTTTCAGAGGGAGACTCCGTGTCTATCTGTGCGCCTGGCTGCCCTTCACACTGAGCTGCTCCATGGAATCACATCTAAACGGAGAAGCTCAGCTTTATGTGCCCCCCCCCCCTCCCCCCTCCTCTCCTACCTCCCAACAAAAATGCCAAAGGCTTCATTCACCTCCTCTGCCACTGCAGCTCTCTGCTGAATCAAGCCAAACCACTGAAAGCAGAATGAAAGAGAGAGAGAGAGAGAATAAGACAAAGCACAGTGTGGACACTGAGTCGTAGTGACAAAGAAAACGTGCAGCCTTGATGTTCTAAGAGGCTGAGCTTTCTCCACCACCAGAGATAAAGACCTCCCTGTTTCTAAATGAACTAACACCAAACATAAAAACATTTCAACATAAACCGCGTTTAGCTGATGGCACGTGTGTGTTGCCGTCGTGTGTTTGTGTATACTGAGGCATTTTTGCAGCCTCCAGCAGCTCCCCCAACACATTACACAGCAACGACCCCCCGCTGTTATTTCTGGTTTACTTATATATTATGCAGTAAGCTATTATATAAAGAGCTGCCTCCTTTTTTTTCTTTTTTTTTCTTCTATCTACCTCCCTGCTTCTGGTTCTTTCCCTCTGTGGGAGGATAATCTGGAATCCTCTCAGGAAAGCTTTGATCTCCCACACGTCTTTCCCAGTTTCTACAGCCAGCGTGGGACCTCAAGGCTCCCACAGAACTTGTGTTTACATGTTCCCAGTGCACCTCTTCTGATGTGGCAGGAGCCAGTGCAAACTGTGCTGCAGTCTTTATTAAGGGCTTCCCACAAATAAACGTGTTGGCAACGCTGACTGAAAGGCACAAGCATACCTTGAAATGAATCACAGGTACCAGTGCGTAATGGTCAGGTGGTCCCATAGCAGCATCTGCACCGAGGACCGCCGAATGATTCTGTCAGTGAAGCAGATTGACAACTGTGCTGGCAAGTGGCAGCCAGGAGAGGTATTAACACATAAGTGGTGGAGCGTGATTTTTTATTTTTTTTTTGGGGGGGGGCAATTTTAGATGCATCACTGGATGCAAGCAGAGGCGATATGTGTGGTGTGTCCTCGTGACAACCACATGCCTGCTTGAGAGGGGGGAAAAAAAAGGGGGAAAACTTCCCTTTTTCCTAATGCTGTTGTCATGGCGTCTGGGTGTTCTGCTAATTGGCACACACACTCGCAGCCAAACGCAAAACCCGTAGGCTGATTTCCCTTAAACTGGGAAAGAATGCAATTATCTTCCAGTTCTCCTCTCCTCTTTTTTTATCACCTTTTTTTTCCACCATCTTCGCCACTACCGCCTGTTAAAAATAGCCAGACACCCTGTCGGCATCCAATATTATTATGGGATGCAGATAATGAACAGGCTGAGTACTCAACAATGGCCGCCGCACTTGGTTGTCAGCAGACAGCAGAAGACACAAAAGAGGGAGTGGAACAGCAGCGGGTGATAATGGAGATAATGGCGATTAAAAATACGGTTGATGTGCGCTCACATTGGTCAGAACGTGCCATTCTCAGCCCTTATTGTTTTACTGTAGAGGGGAGGAGCTGCTTTACAGCACAATGACATTCCCTCACAATGGCTGGCTTGATATAAATGGCTTAAGGAGGAAATTAAAGAGGATGGAAATGATCTGAAGGCTGAATATTTTACATCAGTGACAACATGTCATATAGACTGATAATAAACTGTAATTAAGGCTGCCTTCGCCCCGTTTCTGTCAAATCCTGTGATCTAACAGGCGAGTGTTGCTGATGCTGACGGAATATATCCAAAAAAAAGAGGAAAAAAGGGGGAAAACATGAGAAACTGAGAAAGGAGGGGGTGTGAGCCTTACAGCAGAGAGAGCAGCGGAGCGAGACAAATCCAGTGGAGGAACCCCCCCTCCAGTCAGATGAACATCACTGCCTCCCTCCCCTCCCTCCTGTCTCCAATGCTGTGTTTTTCACCTCCTCCCATTCCTGCCTCTCTTCCATTATTCATCAGCGCGCCGAGAGTCCCCCATCTCACTGGCTCCAGCCGAGCCCGCCGGATCGTCTAGCCTGGCTGCAGAGCCGAAATTTCCACGCAACCCATCAGTCCATCCACCTGCAAAGCATGGAGACTGGGAGCTGGCCCTTTCCTGCAGCTCAGGGTGGGAGCGAGCCATCATAAAACTGCTCTCCTTCCTGCTCACAAGAGAAATTTGAGAGGAGAAAAGAGAGGATTTTTTTTTGTTTTTGGTGCTGAAAGAATCCTTTTCGTCTTCCTCTGTTTATTTTTTTCTTGACTGGATTACAGTTCTGGCTTTGTGTAGGAACGAGACAAAGGAGTCCAAAATGCCTGAAGCCAACTACCTGCTGTCGGTGTCTTGGGGTTACATTAAGGTGTGTGGCAGTTACCTACGTAGCTAGTCGGGATACCGAACTCATTCTGTTGTACCGCTCTGTGCTGCGTCGCCAATAAGACGATGAATTTAATTAAGCAAATTAAGATGTTATCTGGTGCCTTTAGTTGAGATTTGGAGATGCTGTCTTATCTGAAGGGAACCCAAAAATATTTCCATCGTGTGGTTGGAGGAGAGAATGACAGAATGGTGTTTTGAGGCTCAGGCTCCATCTTGAGCCCTCTGCAGAGCAGAATGTCTGTTTGAATGTGTGATGATGCGCGTGCACGCGCGTGCACGTCCGTCATAAACATCTGCTGCTGCAGTGCCTGGGTTTCCG
Organism: Anablepsoides cearensis; assembly: GCA_032275365.1. Taxonomy (NCBI): domain Eukaryota; kingdom Metazoa; phylum Chordata; class Actinopteri; order Cyprinodontiformes; family Rivulidae; genus Anablepsoides; species Anablepsoides cearensis. Next base: position 5,092,171 of record JAUBOC010000103.1, on the reverse strand, counting down.
TCAAATGCATCTGAATCAACTGCTTTAAAGAGTGGAAAAGGTTCAAAATGAAACAATATAAACACACCAAAGATTTTCTTAACATTATAGTTGATGTATGTGGTGCAGGTCTATCTGCTGGATATGCCCCATAAAAAATTGATTCAGTTTATTAAAACTTAAAATTGGTTCCTGTGGAGAAGTTAAGGGGAATTAAAAGCTGAGGGTTCCCACTGGTAAAGAATCGTGGTTTGCATCATAATTAATTCCAGGCTAAATGAAGGGGAAAATACATCATGTCCCCCACAGACTGTACACAGTAAATAAACAACATTGTTAACCTAATGATAAAAGTTGGATTTTTTTATGGCATCTTGTAGAAAATTTTCCTCCAGGTTTTCCCCGAACTGGAAAATGACGACACATGTCTCTCTTCCCCTCCTTTTTATTTTTCCTTCTCTCCTGCAGTTTAAGCGGATGTTGAATCGGGAGTTGACGCACCTATCTGAGATGAGTCGGTCTGGGAACCAGGTGTCCGAATTCATCTCTAACACCTTCCTAGGTAAATAAAAATAAAAAAAATCCTGTGTACAGGGATTTTTTTCTGATGGTCCTGATTACACATCTTCAATCACCACAGAGTATAATTAATGACCTGTAAAAATCACCAAAAAGCTCACTTTTAGTTTTCTCTTAGTTTGAGACTTCTGACAAGCTTTGCCGCAATATTTTGGGAGGCTCAGTGTTTCACATGATGATGAGCTGTGGAAGTTGCTCTTGCTGGCTTTCCTGCGGGGGCGTACCATTAAAATAAAACTGCGCCATGAAGCTTCTCCTGAGAAGATTTATATAAAAATAAATATTTAAATCGCTCTAAGACTAAAAGGAAAACCATGTTTAAATCAAGTATATTTAAACTAAATTAAATGGATTTTTAACAAAAAAATCAGGCTTGTTTTATGTAAATTAAACCACAATGCGTTGTGAATAGATGCAGTAGCTAAATAAGTAGGTATTTTTTATTGTTTACCATTTTGTGATCATCTTTTAATTAGTTTATAAAAGGAGAACAAATGGTAAAGTCACTAAATTAGCTGTTATAAATTAATACTAACATTGCACATTTACTAAGAACAAACTTAAGCGAGTATGCCCGGGTCCAGTCAGGAAAACCATTTGAAGGGACAATGATATATAAGCAGAAAGTATAAGGAACTCCAGACAAACAAGTGAGGGAGGGAACTGTCTGCAGAGTGAGCAAGAGGGGAAAAAAAACGATGTACAGAGAAACCCCCTTTGCTGGCAGTGTGATAAGCTTGGCAGATTGGCTGACTCATTCCCATCTTAATGCATCTCTGCCAGCGGGGACACCTTGTTGTCCCTTTACCTCTCCCTCCCCCTCCGACTGACCCCAAAATACAAACAGATGACTATCGCTTCAATAAAGAAAGAAGGATTACCCCAGCAGTGATAGAAAGGGGAAGAAATAGCAAATTAATAAAAAAAAAATACACTTTAATGAGAAAGAAGAACTGTTTAAGCCATCCCTCCACTGAAACTACTTTTGTATGAGCTCTTAGGTTTGCTTTTTATCAACTTTTTAAAAAAGAATTGATCCAGATCAAAGGGATGACATTTTAATTTGATACCAATATATCGGCCATCTTCTTTACATGTATTTGTTTCTTTTTAAAAACTTAATCTAATTTCCTATGAATAAATTACAATTATTTAAGTTTATTTACAAATTTCTGGCTTTTTAAAGCTGACTGGTCAAGCACAGGCACGCTATCAAAGTATGTTTTTTTTTTTTTTTCTCCCTGCCATTGTTGTTCTCTCAGGACCAGTCCCTTTTCATCAGGCAGCAGCGGAACACAACTAACTCCGAAAACGTAATGAAAGGGAAAAAACAGCCTCCAATTCTCCCGCTCTCTCTAATGTTGATGTCTCATTCAAAGGAAAAACATAAAGGATGAAAAGAAATTAGATGGAACTGAAATACACGTATGAAACAAAATATAAGAAAAGGTTTTTATTCCCCTTGTTTTCACTGCTCATCATTTTAAACAAGTTTAACCCCTAATCTCTACAGCTGCACTTAAACCATTTTGCCCCTTTTATGATTATTATAATTTTAATGTGTACAGCATTTGATTTGTGCTGAGTAAAAATGTAGAAATGAACAAAAATAAGTCATTTCTCTTATATTTTACATAAAGATCAGACATATTAACACCATACAGTAGTGTTAATGAACACGAGTTATACACTAGAGGGTGATTTCTTGCTCAGCCCCTTGTTTCCCACAAAACACATCCGAGTGCTTTAATTGCCAATTCTCCATTGCCAGAGGAGAACAGAGCCGAAAAAAGAAAGACATGAAGGAAGGCAGAGACAACAGTGCACCAAAGTAAAAGTGATTAGTTCAATTAAAGCTCGTAATTGAAAAACCCTCCATGATGAAGAGCAGGTAGGTCAATGAAAAGATCAGACTTGATGAGATTTAATGCAGATAACCAGTCTTTGTAGAACATATAGGAATTGTTCAAATAAATGTACTATAATGAGAATTTCAAATAGTGCAACAGCTGACTATATTTGACTTTATGAAGCTGCCTTAACTTAAACTCCTTTAGAATCCGTGGGGGTGGGGGACAATGCCCGAGAAAAAGGAACCAAACAAACCCTGAGCTGAGGGAAACTGCAGGTGTTCCAGAAAGAACATGAATGTAAAAAAAGATATGTGTTGAATGAACAAGTGAGAATTATATCCCTCAGAAAATAACCTGCAGCAGGTGTTTCTGCAGTGCACCTGGGCTTTTCTTTAACCAGCCTAAGCCGGCCACCTGTAGTGTAGTGTGGAGAGGAAACCAAAAAAAGACTACAGAATGAGTCCACTCTTTTTTGACTTTTTCTTTTATTCTGTCCTTGCACAGACAAACAGAATGAAGTGGAGATCCCGTCGCCGACATCCAAAACGAGAGAGAAGAAGAAACAACAGAAGCAGCAGCTGATGACACAGATCAGCGGAGTTAAGAAGGTCTCTCATGGACCCTCGCTCTCTAACAGCAGCATCTCTCGCTTCGGAGTCAAGACCGAGAAAGAGGAGCTGCTGTCCAAGGAGCTGGACGACCTGAACAAGTGGGGTCTGAACATCTTCAGCGTGTCGGAGTATTCCAACAACCGGCCTCTCACCTGCATCATGTACGCCATTTTTCAGGTATGGGCTTTTCTACTTTTATATGAATTATTTACCATGCACAGAGGAAAAACATGCTTGTTTTGCTTATATAACCAGGGGCGGAGCTAGACTTTTTTGCAAAAGGTGGCACAGGGGTGGCCAAGGTGATTTTTTTAGGGGCCATATAAAAATAAGTAAAAGATTAAAAACTAAAAATTAAAAATAAAAATATTGTGTGGAAGGTTTGCCTGATAGTAGCTAAGAATGATCCCAAAACCATTCAGAATGATTGCATATCAATTGCCGATGCTTTTCCCAAACTAAGCTAATCGCTAATGCTAATTTTATGAATGGCTTTAATTCAGCTATTTTTAAACATACACAGCTAAAAAAAATACAGTACAGTAGTATCAAAAACAATCACTGATAAAATCTAAATGCAAATACAAAATTCAAGATTCCCACCCACTTGTAAATTATTTGGGGGTGGGAATTATTGGTGGCACTTGGTGCCCCGGCCACCCCTCTGGCTCCGCCTCTGCATATAAAAGTGTCTCTTCTTAAAAATGATGACAAAAAATATCCTACAAACACAAATTTTGTCATTTTTCTAGGAGAGAGACCTTCTAAAGACATTTAAGATTCCGGCTGATACGTTTGTGGCCTACATGATGACACTGGAAGATCACTACCATTCAGATGTGGCCTACCATAACAGTCTGCATGCTGCTGATGTCGCTCAGTCAACACACATCCTTCTCTCCACCCCTGCTCTGGATGTAAGTCTGACTTTAAAGCTATTTTAGTTTCAGTATTTGTTTATTTTAGATGCAAAAAAGCTTAATGCTAATTCCTGTCTCGTTCACAGGCGGTCTTCACAGACCTTGAGATCCTAGCCGCCATCTTTGCTGCAGCGATCCATGATGTTGATCATCCTGGAGTATCAAACCAGTTCCTAATCAATACCAGTAAGTTTAAAATGTTCAAAACATAAAAAAAACATTTATTAGCTGAGTTTATATAATTACCTTAATAAAATGTATTTTTAATCACTGTGCAGACTCTGAGCTGGCCCTGATGTATAACGATGAGTCTGTACTGGAGAACCATCATCTGGCTGTAGGCTTCAAGCTGCTACAGGAAGACAACTGTGATATCTTCCAAAACCTCACAAAGAAGCAGAGACAGTCCCTGCGCAAGATGGTCATTGACATGGTAAAATATTTTTGAGTTATTTTACCCAATTATCCATTAATACACAAATAGAGACGTTGAAAACTGTACTTTTGATTCTCACTATGTTTCCTTTATTCACCTTTTCTGCAGGTTTTGGCGACGGACATGTCCAAACACATGAGTCTGTTAGCTGACCTGAAGACTATGGTTGAGACTAAGAAGGTGACGAGCTCTGGAGTATTGCTGCTAGATAATTACACGGACAGGATACAGGTATGTTACATGACTCATAAGTTCATGAATGAACAGCTGAGCCTTTTACATCAAGATGCTTTTAAATCAAAATCTGTTTTCAAAGTTTTTAAGTATCTCTTTTAATAAACTGCCACTATGTGCCGTTTGTAGGTGTTGCGCAACATGGTGCACTGTGCTGATCTGAGTAACCCCACAAAGTCCTTGGAGTTGTATCGACAGTGGACTGACCGGATCATGGAGGAGTTTTTCCACCAGGGAGACAGAGAAAGGGAGAGGGGGATGGAAATAAGTCCCATGTGTGACAAACACACAGCATCTGTGGAGAAGAGTCAGGTATGTAAAAAAAAAATAATAATAAGAAAATGTATAAATGCTGTGAATAAAAACATAAAAAAACATTAAATTAACATTTTTTTTCTCTCTTTCAGGTGGGGTTTATAGACTACATTGTTCATCCTCTGTGGGAAACTTGGGCGGATCTGGTTCACCCCGACGCCCAGGACATTCTGGACACTTTAGAGGATAACAGGAACTGGTACCAGAGCATGATTCCCCAGAGTCCCTCTCCACCCTTTTATGAGCAGGGCACTCACGGACACAGCGGAGGTACAGGCGTACAGGGAGGAGGGGAAAAGTTTCAGTTCGACGTGGCTTTGGAAGAGGAAGATTTGGAAGGGATGGATAAAGACGGTGAAGACGAGGAGGAGTTTGAGGAGGAGTTTGAGGAGGAAGAGGACAGTCTTGGGAATTCTCACTCTCCTCCCCTGGACTATTTGGACGGTCAGGTGCCCGAGGATGGAGCCATGATTGAGTCGGCAATAGAGATTGTGACGCACGAGGCGTCCCCCACAGATACATAGGGCTTCCATCACCTGGTGATTTGAAAGGCTTTTTTCTGAAAATCAAAAGAGGGAATATCCTCTTGGAGCTGTGCTTTTAAATAAGCCCACAGTGGCGAGGGCTCTGTTTTGGGCCAGCACTGGGGCATCTTGCACTTGGGGTTGTTGAAGCCAGACGGAGACGGATGGGTTATTTTATTTTTATTTTATTTTTGGAGAAATGGCTTCAGAGTTCTCAGGAATTAGTAACTGCGAACAATTTAGTCTCAATGGAGAAAAGAGGAACTTGAAAATATTCAGCCAGTTTGGAAAGTGATTCCTTTTCTGGACTGGCATTAAATGGACACTGACACTACTGAGAGAATTTTTGTACCGTAAGATTTTTTTTGTTTTGTTTTGTTTTTTAAAGAAACAAGATCTAGAAGTAGCATAGAATAAGATTTACTGATGGAGACACATTTGTATAGCAAGAGAAAAGAGTTTACTTTTTTCTGTACCATTTGTCAAAAACCTTTTGTGTGCCTTTTTTACGACTGTCTTTATAATAGTTTTTTTATTTATTAAACAACGCTAGTTTCAAATTGAAAAAGAAAACTTTTGTATGTCTAAGAAATAAGTCTTCCATGTATTGGGCAATAGAGAAATCCAAGAAAACATTAACTTTTCAACATCTACAGTAAATGGAAAAACATTCACATTACTTAATCTGTTAGTTTCTTAATCTGTTGGTTTCCCCCTTTCTTTTAATCTGAGCACACATTTTTCCTTACATGTAGAATTTAAATATGATTCATATTCAGATTGTTTGTCAGTCTGTCAGTGAATAAATGTCAACATCACGCCTAAACATCTTTATGTATAACCATTAATCAGGAGAGTTTTCTGTTTGGCTGCAAACCGTCCAGTTTCCTGCTTGGTTTAATGCACCGGTTTTTAAAAGGGATACAAAAGTCTTTTCATCTTTTTACCAGGCACATTGTAAAGTTACGACGTTTTTCAAATTCGTCGTCTAACTTTTCTGTTATTTGGGGTGTTTTGACCCTAATCAGCAGCAATATTTACATGATTCACAACCCCATCTTGGTTTTACTGACATGACCTGAAAACAATCAGGCCAGCTATTTTTCCCTCAAAATCCCTCAAGTGCCCATTGACGTCAATTGAAAAACTTTCCATTCCCCCTGCTGTATAAGTTTCCAGGACAGTTGGGTTATTGGGAATCCACAGTGGTGGGACAGCTGGAACCAGCATCACAGATTTTAACCTTTTTAAGGGGTAGAAAGAAGGATAAAAAATGTCTTTGCGATATTGTTTTTTCTTTTGTTTCTCAAACCGTAGCACCCAGCATATTGGTTTCAATAGAAACACAGAGATTGGCTTGAAAATGGTTTGCAGACCTCCCACTTCTGTTTGAGTTATTGGTGGTTTGGGTGTCCAGGTCGCATCACGATTCTCCACTTTTGTTTAGGTTTACTGATACTCTAAGGTACTTTCCATAAAGCATGCCTCGGGGGGGCCAGTTAGCATGTGTGTTTGTATGGGAATGTGTCTCCATTTGTGTGTCTGGATCATGCCTTTACCCCACCACTCCACCACCTTTGTCTCTGCCGTTTGAGCTCAAGTTGGTCTTTTTTGCTGTTTATAACAGTGTGTATTTATTCTATACTTTAAGCTTGTAAATAAGAAATACTTGTTCAGTGTAAAATCTATTTTAATTTATATGCACTTGCATTACCTGGCAGTGGTGGTGTCTAATGTGTAGAAGACTCTGGAATGGAGTCCTTTTTTTACAAATGTATTATATTGTTTTTATATATAAGCATATATATATATATATATATATATATATATATATATATATATAAATAAATAAGTATATATTCGCACAATGTTTTGAGTGCCCGGCAGAGCAGCAGCTATAGGCGTGTTGTTGTCACATAAAAACCTTGTAAGTCAAACTTTATTTTTACATAAATGGTAAAATAGTTACATATTATTTAAAAAAAGAGAAACACTTTGAAGTTATTATTATAATGCACAACCCTTAAACCAAAAATGCTGCCACACGGATTTTTCTATAACTTTCAGCTTATTTATATTTCAGACTTATGTCTCTTTTTGACCAAATGATTTCGTTACCTACAAGGTTTTTGTCTGACATCAGCAATTTGGTAACCTAGAGGCAACAGAGGACGCTAAACTGCATAAGCATACATACAGGTTGGCTAGGGAATGCTAAAATATAGTTAATGCTCAGTTCAAAATACACACTTAGCTGAATTTTACCAGTGGCTTGTCTTAAAACAAGCGTCTCCATCTAGCATTTGAACACCAGTTACTATAAGTCTGATTGATAAACACAAAGTGATCATCACCTTTTTTTACACCTAAATGCACTTCATGTAAACGTAGGGGACAGTGTTTGTAGCATGCTACAATATGCCCAGCACTGATGTGAATTGTTCCGAGTCGACAACAAATCATGATCTTATGTAACTGACTGTGCTAATGTGTGGATTTTCCTGACCAAATTTGTTAGCAGTTTTACGATTCAAAATCTGTCAGTATTACTGTTATCTATGTTTAAAGCTTTTTTGGTCCTAGTTGTGTCCTATTGGTTAGCCAGATTTAGCACTATCTGCATGAGAGATTTTTTTTAAACTGTCAATAATATGTCAAAGTCCACCAGTTGTTACAGGTGGGTTATTAAATGTTTCACACAATGTATGGTATTATATTGTATATTGTGTTCAAAAATAGATCTGAAATACTTTTTCTATGAAGTGATTAAAAGTGAAGCATGAATATATTCCTTCTGTTTCTGTGTGTAACTAACAGAGATGCTACAATAGTTATAGCTATTAACGTTTTGTCCCAGGATATATTGACAACTAGCTAGCATCTTAAGTGATTAAGTAACTCTAAGTAGCAGCTTTTCAAATGTATGTCTATTTTTTCTTACGACGTCCAAATATCCTCAAATCAACAATACAAAGAAGCTTAAAAATGATGAACACTGTCTGGACAGACATTTGTCACAATATGTGACAGTATCAGGGATTTTCATTACCTATTTAGTCCAGTGATGCTTGGTAATTTTCTGAATTCAACATATTTAATAAATGTACTTTACAGAGAATGTCTGTTTAAGACAATCTTTAGTTAGAATTACTGCAATGGGACTTTTTTTTCTATCACTGATGCTGCTGTGTTTTTCTGCAGCAGAGGTCTGGCTCTAATGTACCGAGATGAGGACAGAGTGTGACACAGACTCAACACCACATCCCGCACAATCTGACAGCTGTCCTGATGTGACATACCACACACACACACACACACAAACACACACACACACACACACACACACACAGAATAACAACAAATGATTGTGAAGTCTCATCCCCACCTGCATCTTATCACAAAACATTTGAAAACAGAATTTTGGAAAATAATTTTTTTACAAAAAAAAATGTCTTTTTAAAGCTTTTAAATGAGGAAATAAAATCTAAACATCAAAAATGTAAATCTTTTTCTAACTATTGAAGGAGACCCATCTAAATTTTCTTTTTCACATTTAAATCCTTCATTTTGAGTCTATATAAAGTGAAACTGCAATGCTTTGGTCCGACTTCCTCCCTATTGTAACTCCACAAGCCCCTCTTTTGCCGCTTTTCCGAGCTGTGTCTTATGCTGCGTTCCAGTTTCAGAGGAACTCGAAATTGTAAAGTTGGACTTACATCAGTTCCGACTTGAACATGTTCTGATTTCCAGCTTGTCAGAGTGTCAGGAAAAAAGCATTTCTATTTCTTGATCTGACTGAATAAGCAACAAATCGCTTGAGTTTACAGACAGTATTGTGACATATTAGCTCATAAATGTCATAGAACATGGAGAAAACTGAATGGGATGAAAAATATAACCAAATATAAAGATATGCAAAACCAAGAGAGACTAAATTCAAATTTTCTGCTCTCCCAGAGACTCCAGATACATCACAAAATATATGTAAAGGCTAAAAAAGTGGATTTGCATATGTCCCTTTTAAATTTAGCAGAAGCAACTTCAGTGCAGTTACACACTTTGCTCCAACTCTAGTTATAGATTTCAAAACTTTATTATTACTTAAAGCATTTATTGAAGTTACATAAAATCTTGTCATTTCCCCAAAATTGTTAAGTTACTTTGAAAATCCTATAATGTCACATATGAACTATATATCAACAGATTCATCTTGCCATCTTGCCAATGACTGATAAACAGCAGCAGTTTTTGTCAACATGTATTTTACCTTATTAATAATTTTACATAATTCATATTTAAAAGCCCTAAAAATGTGTATACCTAAAGAAACATATCATACCTCTTATTTAGAAAAGCAACCGTAAATAGTGAGCTACAGTAAACTAGTTGTATGATTTACTGATTTCTTTAAAAATTGCTAAAATCAGCCAATTAATTGGTCTGTCTCTAAGAACAATGCAGCACAAAATAAACCTAATATTGCCTTTAAATGTTTATTACTAAAACTTCCCATTTGTTTGAATAGTTCACAAAGTTCGAACACAGAAACATCCCCGACTTGTTCCACAACAGGGGAAATGTTTGAACATCTTCGTTGGTCCTCATTGCTAAACATTACATAACATGATTAAACTACTGACAAAGGAGAATTTGACCCCTTAAGGAGAGATCTGCAACAAAAACAAATATCTAAAACTTTCTTTTACACAAGCTCCGTCCTTGTATTGGAAGTTATGCGTAAAGTATATTAACATCCTGCATGACCTTGGTTTTCTTTGAGATCCATTTTATCTATAAAGGTTCTATTTTAAATTACATTCTTGAATCTTGGTGAGTAGGCCCTTCCTGTAAGCATGTCCAGTGACCTATCATTGTCCTACTGCCTCTCTGATTTACTTTTTCATTTCCCTCTGAGGAAATCTCTCATAGCCCTGCCTCTGGCGTAACCTAGTAAAAGTAACAAATCTGATTTGTTGAAAACTACTTGCGTACATATGGGAGAGGAGGCCTCTTGTGTAATTCCTTCACAAAGCAACAGAGGTCCATGGGGATGACTGGGTTATCTAACACAGCTAAAAAAAAACAGGCCAAATCTTTTCCCATCAGTCTACGTAAATGACACCACTTAACTTGTCCCTGAAGTGGCACAAAATGATGAGATGAGACATTTTCAGCACAAAAAAGGAAATGGCTTGCTTGGAAGATAAGGTATTGGCTCACGGCTTGACAATTCCCTAATGTGTCTTCAACTTGTGAATGAACAAAAAAAAATTGAATGAATTAGGTGACACGGAAGAAAGGGAGTATAATGAGAGAATAATTTAAACAGCACATTGAATAAAATAAAACATGAACCTTTTTTTATTATCAAACCACAGATCCTCTAACAAGACCTACAGCAGGAAAAGACTCAAACAGGACAAACAGACCTATCCTTATCCACTGAGTACTTGAATGACTAAATAAAAGTAAAAATACCTTCATAGAAAATGACTTTGGTAAAAATTGATTTTACTGATAAGAAAATTAACCAAGTAAGTCACACATTTGCTCACAATGGGCCTCATGCAAGAACCGTTCGTACGAACAGATTTGTTCTTAAGTTGTGCGTACGAGTGATTTAGGAGAA
>JAUBOC010000103.1:5054863-5066567 GCA_032275365.1 Anablepsoides cearensis | reverse complement strand
AAGCCGGAGTACCCGGAGAGAACCCACGCATGCACGGAGAGAACATGCAAACTCTACCCAGAAAGGTCGCCGGTCCCCCCCGGATTTGAACCAGCAACCTTCTTGCTGAGAGGCATCAGCTCTACCAACTGAGCCACCGTGCCGCCCTTTAGTTTAGTTTAGAACATAACAAGCAAATATTGGTGATATTTACAATAATAATAACAATTAAAATGTTGTTAAAATTGGTCAACATTGATTCTAAGGACTAAAAATGGAAAGTTAGAAATCTAACTGTTCAAGAAGATTTAGTTTATCGAAACTCAGCACATGTCAACATTTTCATTTGATTCCAACAAATGAATCAGAATATTAGTGATTGCACCAGTTTAAGCTTTTCCTACTGCACCATAGAGACATTTTTATGAAGGACTGAAATAAAAGCAGAAATCTATGGACCAGTAAATAAATACACTAATGCACATTCAAAAAGGAGAACTTCACCTCATGTTTTACAATTTAATTGACCTTTAGATTTATTTTTCCGGCTTAGTTCCAATAAATTATATATTTACATTTTACTTGTTTTTTTTTCTTTCTTTTACTTGTAGTAGCATTTGGTGGATGGGTTTTTCCTACAATATGGGGAAATTTTTCCAAAAGCCTCGTGGGGACCAAAGCCCGGTCCCCACGGAGTAGTGTAAAAGGTCAGGGTAAGGCTATGAAGTCTAAAAAAACATGAATGAAAATCGATGCGTTGTCCCCACTGGGTTCAAGAACAAGATTTTATTTTCATGTGGTGCTTTTACATTTCTGTCTCCTGTTTTTACTTAACCTTGGACATTTCTGCCTCATTATGCAGATTTGGTGGGTGATCCTTCTTGGGTCTGGATCTATGTGCAGATCAACTGTGCATGCTTGTGCTGCCTCAGTTTAGCTTAAAGTTTAGTTTAAAACAATGGTAAGGAGGTGGATAGGTTTTAAATATAATTTTTACTTTTAAGCTAAACTGGGGCAGCACAAACATGAATGGATCCTGCTCCATCCTGTCTGTTGACCAATAGGAGGGGAGCTGACCCAAAAAGGACCACCCACCTTTTTTACATCATGGGGCAGAAATGCATAAGGTAAAATAAAAACAGGAGACAGAGAAATATATAAGCAACTGATGAAAATAAAGAGACTTGTGGGAAAAATTTATAAAACAAAAGAAATGCAATATTTTAAGAGACATAAATGCATCTACAAGAAAAAGGAAAAATAAATATTGACAGCCAAATGTAAATTATGTGCTAAAATATATAATTTATTGGAACTAAGCTGGAAAAATAAATATGAAGGTCAATTAAATTCTACAACATGAGGTAAAGTTATCCTTCTAATTGGTGCATTTTAAGTGTATTTATTTATTTATTGGTTCATTTATATATTTCTGCTTTTATTTCTAATTATGTCAGTTTTGGTCCTCCGTACATTTTGACTTTCAATGCTGCAAATGTCCAAAATCCTGCAGCCTGTTGTCCCACATTACTATTCTCCAGGTAGCATGAAGACCTTCTGCAGTGCACGGGAAGTTAGTATATCTGCTGCTACATGCTGCAGCATTCAGGTTTGTCCTAGAATCTAAGTTTCTTAGTCTTTCATCTACTCATCCCTGCTTCCTTCTGCTTCAGAGAACCTGTTTATTCATTTTAATTCTCTTCTCTCTGCCTGACTGGAACGAGGGCGGGGGTCCACTGAGAGAGAGCTGAATGACTGAGGAGTTATGCACGGGCTGGTTTCATATTGTTGCAGGTACAGTAAGGGAAATACTTTTTTTGTTGTTTTGTTGTTTATAGTTTCCTTTGAGAGCAAGATGAGCCACAGAAATAAAATAAAAATCAAATAGGAGGAAGGAGGCAAGTGACAGGAGATTTAAATCAGGCTTAGAATGATTATTTGAATGTCTTTAGGTGCTTAAAACAGTAGCTTTGTTGCTTAAAATAAACTTTCCTAAGCGTTTCACAGCATGGGTGAAATAAAGTAATAATAAAAACTGAAACAATTTAGCAACAAAATATTGTAATGACAAACATTTAATCCAACTGCTTGTTTTTATTTGTTTTTGACAGATAAAATCAAACACATTTCTTTAAAAATCATAAAAGGTTAAAAACCAACTCTTTTCTTTGGTTTGCTCCTTTATATAATTTAGGCTTTCACTTGTATCTTTAGAATATAAACCCTCTGACAAATAATTCAACACTGTCTGTCTGACTCATGTGGTTTTAAAAGGACAAGTAATAAAAAATAAACAAACCACAAAGAGCTGAACTCAATGTGACTGTGTTCTCGTGAAACACCAGCAGATGGCAGGATTTGTTTAGCTATTTCCTGGGAACCAGTGATGTTTACCTAAACCTAGCTGGAGGTGAGTTGAAAATACATTTTGAGGCTTCCCGATTTTGAAAGTGGATTTTATTTAGCATGGTTTAATAATATCAGAGAAAAAAATAGCTTGATGATGCTTTGATCAGCTGTCAGAAACAGAACTTTGGTCCAAAGGAACAAATTTCTGTTAAAATGTTGACTGTTTGTACAAATATTAGCTTCTTTATCAGCTGATGCAGTAATGCAAGAATGATTGCATTTTTTTTTTTTTCAAAAAAACTGAATAAGAAGTTAGATTTAATCCTGTTAGCCTGATTGTTAACACTGTCACCTCGCAGCAGAAGGTTGCAGGTTTGCCTCCTGGTCTTTCTGTCTAGAGTTCATATGTTCTCCCTGTGCACATGTGGGTTTTCTCCAGTTTCCTCCCACAAGCTGAAAATATGCACCTTAGATTGCACACTAATGTTGAAATTGTGCCCAAGTGTGAGTGAGAGCATGAGTGGTTTAAAGTTTAATGAACTAAAAACAAAATGAACAAAAACTTATGTGTCTGTTCCACTTTATATTTAATATTTCTTTATTTACTGTTTTCTACTACCTTTATTTTATATGTCTATGATAAAATGCTGGTTACAAGAATCATACAATCTATTTATTCTTACAGCTAAAAATACTAACATATCCAGGTCTGGTCAAACTCCAAAATCTACAAATTCTGTATGGAGCTAAACATGGAAATTTACCAATTAAATTCCAAGTAGATTCACTTTTTCGGGAAAAGTTACACTTTTAGGGGTATTTGTTAATTTAGTTAATGTGCACAGTGGGAGGAAGAGTTTTTATGTTTCTGTGTGTGGAGTGAAGTTGAAGCAATGTCCAAACATAAAATTGTTTAAAATAAAGTATATGGAAATTATTTTCATGAATTATAAAGATATGCAAAAATGACTGTAGCCTGTATTAAGAAATAGTAATATTCCAAATTTGTCTATTATTTCATTAGTGCTTGTATTGAAGAGATTGTTGATAACTAATGGTGAAAGGGTGGGATTAAATAAGTTACTTCTTTTTGACGTGAGCTACAGTATACTATATTTATTTACTGTTATTTAACCAGGCAAGTCCTGTTGAAATCTCAGATCTCTTTTGCAAGGGAGGCCTGGGCCTGAAGGCAACCTATTGTACATGTTTTTACATGTATATGTAGCTACATGTATATAGTTGTCTTTTTTTTTCTTTACTTAAAATTATTTTCTGTAAATAAATTAAACAATATTTTGCGCCTAAACCTTCTAATTTGTAGCCAGCAGTCACTCAGAAAAGAAATTAATTTGCTCACACATTTAAGCACACACACTTCCTTCTGGGGGGCTGGTCTTGTTGCTGTAAGTCTGCGTGGTGTTGACGTCAGGCGGATCGATCCTCTTCCCTGCTCCCAGTGCGGCGGGTAAGCAGCACACAGACAGACAGAAAAAAGGCTGCTGAGTGAAAGCAGGCTGTCAGATAGAGAGGGTGGGAGGGATCTGGTGGAGGGAGGGGGGGCAGAACGAGAGGGCAGTGTGAAACCACAGGACGCAGAGAGAGGCACGCACTAACAGCTACTATAGAAACATATCAACATGAACTATTCTCCAATATTGCTCCTTGTGAGGTAACTAGCTTGGCTCACTGCACTGTAAGGTAGGGTGAAATGAAGGGTGTTTCTGTGCCACACTGGTACATGTTGTTGTTTACTCTGTGCCGTGTGCCTTTTTTTTTTTTTACATATGTAAACCTGCATTTGTAGCTTTTGCCCAGTTATTTGTCAAGCCTGTCGCTTCCTAACGAGCTGCCTTCTTGCCTCACACAGTGTCAGGAGATCCAGGCTGTAATCCATGTGACTCCACAAAGAGCTGCAGAGATTGGCTGAGGTCATCTGTGACCTCAGCATGCAGCCTCTGTCCCTCCTCACAAACACACATATAAAATCCTCCCTCCCTCCCTTCCCTCTCTCTGTCTCTCTCCACCTCCCTCTCTCTCTCTCTCTCTCTCTCTACCCTGCCTCCTTTTTTTTTTCCTCCCCTTCAGCTGGCTTTTTCTCCACTGCTCAGCATCCTCGGCTGTGTGTAGGTTAGAGCCGCAGCAGCATCCATGGCTTAAACCTGAGCTCGTATCGACACCTAGCCTGGCCCCTACCCCTCCTCCTTCCTGGCTCTTTTTTTTTTTTTTCTCCCTCTCATCCTTGCAGGGTGGTTGACAGGCGACGTCTGAGGGTTGGGGGTGTTGTGGGCTGGGGGGGGGCTCTCATTTAGCCAGGGCGTTAGCCACAAGCGCACAGCTGCTCTTCTGCCCATCAAATCCACTCTGTTCTCTGTAACTGGGGGCTTCTTCTCTTCTCCCCCCACCCCTCCTCATACATCCTGCTTTCATTTCAGGCTCCTTGGAAATAGAGGAATGCAAATCTGCAACCATGATGGAAGGTAAGATTTATTATTTTATTATTATTTTATCCTCCCTAAAGATATAGGAGCATCCTTTTCTCATGTCCTTGTGCTCCGTGCTGACAAGCGTGATCATGAATGTGTGCGTTTTATGGAGGGGGGGCTTATACCAGCCTGTTATTTTCAGTCCACACATTTCAGTGACTTGCATGTTTTCTTAAGGACAGAGCCACAGAATGACTACCACAGAGGTACAATGGCGAGGCTAATTGAAGCATGTACCTTTTGTGTATGCCCTCCCCTCACTCCCATTTTTCACCTCCTACCGTGAAGGATTATTTTGATGTTTTTTTTTTTTTTTCATTGCAGGACAGCTTATATACCCAGCTGGCTCACTTGTATAAATTCTCTTTGTATCATGAGCGCTGAAATGTCTGATCTTCCTCAGTGTGAACTCAGTGTTCTCATGAGGACTGAGTGTCTTTAAGTTCATCGCCTGCACCCCGTAGTGGAAGTTATCCGTCGCTTTTGGATACAGCAGCTACAAAAAAACAAAACAAAAAAAAAAAGGTGATTGTTTTAGTATGATGTCTCTTTAATTGATGACATCATCAGAAGCAGGCCGGTGAGATCGGGATGAATCCCTACGGCTCTGCAGCTGGCGTATGAAACCCTCAATCCATCTGTCCCATTTATCTCTTTGTTTTCTGTCTTTTTTTATATTTTAGGACATTCTATATTCAGTGACTAATAGTTATTCCTGAACAAAGTCTTATGTAAGGATTTATGAGCAGCGACGATTTGATGCCTCAAAAAACATAAACATCCCAGTCAAACTGTTTGCACAAGAAAAAACATCATGATTATTGCTCACCATCTGTTTAGATGTAAATCTTTTTTAATGCCTGCTGACATTCAGACTGTTTATTGTGGTACTTTTATTCATAAATTCATTGCAGTACGTATAATGCCCAGGAAGAATCTCATTAGTAGGTTGTCTGGTTGTGTGTAATTGTTTAGAAATTAGTGGATGTAATTTTTCTTGCTCATTTCTTAGAGGGCTGACAGATCCACTGAGATCTCCTTTTCTAGAAACTTTATCGTCAGTGTTTCAATAGCCTGGGCTTTCTGAAATTCAATAATGTGTTTTAATCGCGGTTCTAATCCAGTTCGCTGATTTTTATGTCTAGAGGATTTGCTTCAGACATCATTTCCACTTTTATAGCTCTGAAAGTAATGTTGGAACTGATGTGATCGCTCACCCAGCTGCTTTGTTGGACTCACCAGTCCTGTTGAAATTATTATTTGTACAACGCCATAATTTGAACCGTTTGACATTTCCATCCTGATGTTTTTCATCACTGACTTGATGTGGAAAGTCTGTGTACCGGCCCATACATCAACACAGGGGTTTTCTGAAGTGTTTGGTTGTGCTGTAATTCCAGGCTGTAATGGAAAAGGCTAAAGTTAGTCGTGCAGAACAAAGCAGGTTGTAATGACAGCAGTCATCAGCAGCATTATTGTTAGTTAAACACCAATATGTGACAATAAACCACCCATGGTTGGGATAGATTTTTTTATATGTAATACTGTTTCTGTCTGTAGGTGGATTTAATATTAAAATGTCCAGAAAGTTTTTGCTGTTTATAATAGCGACTCAATATTTAACTGAACTCTGCTGTTTTTCTTGGTTTTAAGTTATGATGAAGTTTGTCTTAGAAGATGTAAAACTCTTGCAATTTTGGGATTATTTGTTCTGCCATTGTTTATTTGTGTCTTAACATTGGTTTTCTTTCTCTTCTATTGGGGCAGATATATATATTTACACTACTAATACATTTATTGCTCAGTTTTGGATCACAGTTGTTAGTCCAGTGTAATTCTACTCGACAGTGCAAAGCCTCTCCAATAAAAGCCTTCCAACGTGACCTGTAAAGTGGAAAATAATGAGCTAATTTATTGTTCCTCCACTTCCTACAAGTGTGCTGTCTTGTCACTGACTGCATTTATCAAGAGCCAGGTTGTTAAGTAACACGGGGCGGAAAAAACAGACTGCAAATTCTCCCCTTCCGTTAGCATGGCTAGCATAGACTGTGTGATGGCAGGATTACTGTCAGGTGTTAAAATTGGATGCTAATCCTTGTTAGCGCTGCTTTTTAAAGCCCATGGCCGCAGCCAACATGGTAGTCTCTTACTGACACACAAGGCTAAAAGATGTGGGTAGAATACCTCATTTTAATTAACAGTGGAGCATGTGCTCTTCTTAGTGCAGACTTCTTTTCCTCTCACCTTCATTTGAAGAGCATGATAAAGAGAAAACAAAGATGATGTGAAAAACCTGCCATAGGCTACTAAACAACAAGGTGATCCCAAATAACCTGTAGCTGGATAAATAGCGACTGGTTTCTGGATTTGATAAAATTCTAACCTTCATTTCACACTTTTTCTATGGAATAATTTAGATAATGAAAATGTAAGTTAGCTTTTTAGTTCATGCTGGGATTGTGACTGGACGTAGTTTGTAGTTATATTTGTTTTTGGTTTTTTGTCTAATTTCTGAGGCTTTTGACAGTCTGTTTGCTTTTGTACTTTAAAAATGGTAACTATTTCACTTGTATACAGTACCACAAAATTATACTTGAGTAAAAGTACAAGTATCTTACCATAAAATTACTTTAGTAAAAGTTAGTCTCCTCTAAGAATATTACTTGATTAAAAGCCTTAAAGTATCTGATAAATTTATATTTGTAAATTTATGACATAAAATGTACTTAAGTATTAAGAGTAAAAGTATTGAATACAAATGAGCAGTTAAATATTCCACAATGATATTTATCTAAAGGCTGAAATGACTGTCATATTAAAATATTATTGTTAAAAAAATTAGAATGCACTAGTTGTTCCAGCTATATAATTGTATACATACATACATACATACATACATACATACATACATACATACATACATACATACAGGACCTGATTTGTGTCATGTGCAGCTACCATCTCAGAATGGTATATCTATATTTATACTTCTTATTCAACCACAATTAGATTCACTCTATCAGGAGGCACAATTTATATGGATAGTATTTTTTTTTAAAGAATAACAAGCCAGAATAAAAACAAGCAAAAATGAAAAAAGTAACAACTTTCTACTTATTACCCTTTAAAAATATAAGGAGTAGAAAGCACTGATAATTGTGTAAAAATATAAGGAGTAAAAGTGAAAAGTACGCTGAAAAATAATTATTCAAAATTTCTATTTAAATACAGTAACAAAGTATTTGTATTCAGTTATTTTACAACTCTATTTCAAAAACAGTTATTTTAGCGTTAGCTGCTGTCATTAAATATGACTTTGCAGTAAAGTCCAGTATATTGCTTTCTGTCTTTAACTTCCATTTAATTTTGTTTATCAGAAGTAGTTTGGTTAAATTACATTTTATCCAGTCAATTGGATTTGGATGTGGATCGCTATGTTTTACATCAGGTTATGATTGCTTTTGCTGACAGAGTGACCTTTTTCTTCTTGAATGAAGACAAAAGCATCTTGTATTAAAAAAAACAATGGTAGACTATTTTCTCATACACTCAATGGTAGACTATTTTCTCATACACTCCAGAGCCAAAGTGTACACTTTGTCCATGCTTATGTTTCCAGGAAAAAGTCTTCTTAATTCTAATGACTCTATGGCATTTCCTGTGGCGCTACGAAAGAAGAAAGTTAAGAGTGCAGTCTCAACACTGATAAGGCTGAAACAATAAAAGCATCAGAATATAAACATGTTGTGGGTTGTATGGAGCAGTAAGCCTTCCATAGACACTCGCTGGGCTTTAGACACATGGTCTTGTTAATCCTTGTTACTAACAGTAGGAATTAGACTGTCGCACTCAGCTTGCTTGGCTGAAACTTGGATAAATCCTGAACTGGAATGTGCAAAGCAGAGAGCCATATGGTGGATTTATTTTTTTTAACAGTCTGGTGGCTGAATTTACTTAAAATTATATATATGTTTATAGTACTATTTATCATTCTCAAATCTTTAGTTCAGTTGTGTCTAAACATGTAGATATTTCTTTAAATATCATTATTTTGTTTTGCTTTGTTAATAATGGTGCGTTCCAGTTGGGAAGTGGGAATTAATGACTTACAAGTCATAAATTTTAACTGGAACGCCCCCTGAATTGGGAAGTCAGAGAATGGTAACACCAGTAAATCTGACCTTAATATGCCCTTAAATCAAAGAATGCACAGTGTTTTTTTTTCTATACGGACAGCTGGCAGCTTGTTGTGAAGACTTGATTCTTTCAGCTGCACTCAACACAATGCCTCAGATAACTCAGTTTGACAGGCATGAAGTGTTTATGCAGAAACAATAAGTTTGCCAAAGAGCTTTTAACTAGTTAGCAAAGGACAAAATGCATCCCTAAGATCCATTTTTATTTAATTTTTACATAAAGTTTCAGGCTGCTTTTTCTTTTGTTATTCACGTTTTTAGGCTTTCTTTTTTGTGTGTGTTTTGTTTTTTCAGGACACACTAAGTGCTGAAATACTCCAAGTGTTTTAGCTAATAAAATACCTAAGAACCCTTGAAATGCTGTTCAAGAACACTTAAAAAGGTTAGTGTTTGTTTTCTAGTAAATGTGTAGAAATTGAACTCTTTTATGATGCAGTTTATTATCTCCACATGTTCACAGCAGTTGGTTTTAAGAGCCAAGTGTTAATGTGGCAGCAAGCTCACAATTATTGCAACAAATTTACAAGACTTCACTTCTCTGTTATTTTATTTTATTATTATTTTTTATTTTGAGATTTACGGCAGCCAAAATCACTAAAATATAGATCGATAAGAAAAAACTACAAAAACAAGTTGGTGTCTTTGAACTAATGGACATCCTAAATCTTCTCACTCTTAAATTTTGTCTGAGAATTTTAAACCCTGTTCAGCTGCAGTTGGTGCTCCTCCCCATCCCAGAGCCAAATGAGTAATCTGAAGTCTTGTCATTTGCTCAAACACATAAATCTTGTGGGCAGTTGCTTTTGGAATAGAGTTTTTTTTTTTTTTTCCTTCTGCCAAGCAAATTTACAATGATGTGAAACAGGGCAACATACCACTGATAAATGTGAAATCAGTTTTACATCCCTGCTCTCCCTCAAGACTCCTTTGGTCAAATCACACATTCATTATGTTTGAATACGTGTAATTTAATAGGGAAGGGAAATTGTTTGTTGCGAAGCTGTAACACAAAGCATTCACATTCATTGTTGGATTTTTGACATTTGTGTAATTAAAAGGAGTTTTTTTTTTTTTTTTCTTGGTTTAGCCCACACACATTTTAAGCCACAGGGCTGGAAACAGTAACAGCAGCTGGATTTAGTGTTGGTAAGAAAAAAATTCAGATTTGGAATGCCCAGGGTTTAACAGCCTGAGCATGAGCACAAACTGTTGCTAGGGATTGTCTTAAGTGGAATATATCCAAGGAACGGGGATGCTGACAGACAGCTTGTGACGTCAGGGCTCTAGTGTCTGCATGAGTCACTCATATTTTCAAATAAGAGCATAAATGTGAGCGTAGATGCTAAGACGACTGTAAAGATGCAGTTCTGTTTCATTCTGTAAAGAAGGTTTAGATTTATGGCTTTCAGATGATTGAGTTAAAAATATTGATTTGTTGCATGAAATGTTAAACTGAGCTACTATAATGGGTTATAGGTATTTCACTGTCAAAGCGCACGAGTCCAAAGTGCAGTGCATCTTATGGAGGAATTAACTCGGTGCTGAATTACAACACAGAAAATAGCTGACACAAGAAAAGGGATCAGACGGAAAAGTGAGGAGTTTCCTACGGATTCTCTCCCAAGGAAGGAGCTGTAAACAAACTGAGGACTGATGGAGACAGAAAGTGATATCAAGTGACTCAAGTATGAGCATGAGAGTGCCAGTCCTGCATGAAGAGCATTTTAAAGCCCCTGAGGTGGAGGGGGAGTCATGAAAGGAGAAAGGACACAGTATCATCATCATCAAAGACCTACATTGTGTTGACTCGTTTTTGTTTATTTTTTTTGTGTCATAAGTAGCTTATTTGCTATTTAGAGACAGGAAAAAAAGGTGATACTTTTTTATTAAATTTGTTCCAAAATAACAGTTGTGTCACCTTGTCGTTCACTTCATTCTTACAGCAAAAAAAATTATGAATCATTTTTTGTTCATATGCAAGCTTTAGCATTGCTCCTGTTCTCTACCTCATTTTCTGGAAACATTTCTGAATTTCTTTTCTTTTTTTCTCCCGGGGTCTTTTATTGTCTTGAACATGGCTCCATTTTCTGTTCCTAATTATTTAAGGGTTGAAAACAGGGTGGCAGGAAAGCCTTCTGGGAAGTTGGCTTTATTTGGCAATTTTATATTGATGCGCTTCTCGAGATAATGTATTCATCTCCCAAGCTGACTGTTAGCGCTTGGCTCAATCTCTTAATTTAACTTAATGATGAAATAACATCAGATCATACTGCAGTTAAACAGACTATGTGTGGCCTCTTTTATTGGTCATGGGGAGGACTTAAGGGGGGGGGGGGGTATTATGCTAAATGAACCTTTTGAGCTTTATATCATGTTTCCTTCATCAAAAACATACACGTGTTGCTTTGACTCATTCATGCATGTTTGAGAAATCCTTGAATCTCCAGTGGTAGCCACGTGGAGCTGCTTAAACACTTGCTGGTACAAAACTCTAAAAAAAGCAGATGTTCATGATTTTCATTGCATAATGATCTATATTTCTAGTTTCTTAGTAGTAGTACATATACATTGATGTTAAGTAGCTTAACATCAATGTATATGTATGAGAGGATGACTGGGAGGTACAGTGGGTTGCAAAAGTATTCATACCCCTTGAACTTTTCCATATTTTGTCACATTACAACCACAAACATA
>JAUBOC010000103.1:5025928-5043583 GCA_032275365.1 Anablepsoides cearensis | reverse complement strand
GTGTGTGTGTGTGTGTGTGTGTGTGTGTGTGTGTGTGTGTGTGTGTGTGTGTGTGTGTGTGTGTGTGTGTGTGCGGTTTCCTCATCTGTGCCCTCTGTAGAGAAGCTTGTTAAACAGCCTCTGCTCCTCCGGTCCAGCAGCAAACCAGACCAGGGCTTTGAGTGTGCTTTTAGACATTTGTGAATATTTTTCAGCGTCTTTGTTTTTACGTATTTCTGTGCCTTTTTTGTCCCGGTTTTCTGACCCTGTTGCGTGCCACTGACTGAAGCATAACATGGCAACTCTCTAGGAAATAAAAACATGTAAATCCACAGGATATTGCTCTGTGCGAAGACTCAAAGTAGTCTGATCAAAGGTAATTTGATTTCCTACGTTTCTGTGTGGAATTGTGAAAAGATTTAAGATAATTAAACACCAACAAACACGAAAGATTTGAAGAAAACTAAAACATACGATAATTTTCTTTCCATAGCTTTTATTTTTGTTGACAGTTTAAAGTAGACATATCGTGCTTTTAAATCCTTTAAAAGCACATTTAAATCATTCAGTTGGGGTCTTCATGAAGTGGAACTATATGCTCAGGTCCTAAATCCTCCTCACCAGCCCCTCTTTCACCTCTTTTCTGATGTGCGTCTGAAAGTAGCTGATTTTGTTACTGTTCCTTTTAAGGTGATTCAAGTAGTTTTGTATTCAGCTACATGAGCACCTACACCTTAATGATATTTATGAGAAGTTTCAGTCTGGTTTTAAGTCTCGTCTCAGCACTGATACTGCACTTCTCAGGGTGTGTAATGATTTTGGGACAGCTTTTCTCCCCTGTTGCCTTCAGTATGGGGTTCCTCAAGGTTCCATATTAGGGCCCATTTTATTTTCATTGTACTGGTTTCCTGCCCGTTTACTAATAAGACGACTTGAACATATCACGCAGATCTTTGATTCTCTTCACTGGCTGCCTGTTTCTTTTAGAATAGTTCTTAAGATTTTGTTTTTTAAATGTCTAAATGGTTTGGCACCTTCTTATCTTACTGAGCTTTTACAGCCTCGCGTTTCGAGTAGATCTCTAAGATCTATAAATCAAAAGCTTTTAGTTGTTCCCAGGTCTCGTCTTGTGACCAGGGGAGACAGAGCCTGTTCAGTTCCAGGTCCAAGGCTCTGGAACAATTTCCCGTTGTCTGTGAGGTCTGCTGGGCCTCTAAATGAGTTTAAGTCTCTGTTAAAAACTCCTCTTTTTAAACAGGCATTTGAGTCTGAAGAGCACGATCATTAGGTCAGCCTTTGCTTTGTTTTCTGTTTGTACTTTGGTTTTTATTGTGCTTTATGAATAAACAATGATGATAATGATGAACTACAGAATCACACGTGCTACACATGTAGCATGTGTGGTTACTTTCGCAAACAAAGCTTGCTGCATGCAACATCACTACTACTTCTGCTCACAACAGTCACCTCTGCATTGTGAACAATTCACACTGAAGATAGGTTGTCACATTTTATTAATAATATGGTACAGCAAGCAAAAAAAATAATAATAAATAAAACACGAGTGAATAAATCTAATCTTAGACCTGCAATGTGAATAAGCTTTACTTTTTTTCCTCACTTCCTGGTTTACCCCACGCCCCCCTGAAAGATATCTGACGCCCCTAGGGGAGGTGCTGCCCCACATTTTGAAAACGTCTGTTCTAAACCCAAAAACTCATGATGTTACAGTAAAATATAGTAAATATTTGAACAAAAGTTGGACCATTTTGGGTGGAAAAACAAGGTAATTTTGAATTTGACGGCACCAACACATTTGATATGACCATGTTTACCACTGACACATCCTTTAGGCATGCTGTTTGACATTTGGCCTTGTTCCTTCAGATTCTTGGAATTTTTTGATGATAATCCACTGTACGTGATGTGATATTCAAATTCTTTACAAATTTGCATTGAGGAGCATTGTTTTAAAAATGTCCCATTGTTTTTAGACGCAGCTTTAAACAGACTGGTGAGCTATTGCTGCCGTTATATGCAAAATTAGGTTATTCCATTCTATATTGTTTATTTACTTTTA
This sequence comes from Anablepsoides cearensis, assembly GCA_032275365.1. Lineage (NCBI taxonomy): Eukaryota > Metazoa > Chordata > Actinopteri > Cyprinodontiformes > Rivulidae > Anablepsoides > Anablepsoides cearensis. The sequence goes on along the minus strand of JAUBOC010000103.1, from coordinate 5,041,524 downwards.
GATTTTACACAATGCTCCAGGTTTTTTGGGAGGTTTAATATTTCGTGTATGTGTTTTTTTTTGTCAGGCCATCACATGGCTGAGACGCTGTTATAAGTTATATTTAAAGTGTTTTTCTCAGCTAAAAGTTTTTTTTTTCTCTCTCGAAGTGCAGATGTGGTTGTGAAGGCTGGTAATGAGCTCATGTGTGCCTGAACTAAATTTAATGATGACACAGTGATATACTGTAATTGCAAGGTTTTAATGTTGTTTTTGTTTGTAACAACCAGTTCCTGTAAGCTGAAGGGTGGAACTTATACATAATGACACATTTTGCTGCTGCACTTAGTTGTGTTTGTCCTGTTGTTGGGAGACTATAGCTAGCTAGCTGGGAGCTGGTTTACATTCCAACAGTCATGGTGCTGTTGCTCTTTAAATGATTTACATTTTTTTAAGGCTTGGTTTTCGTCTTTTCCTGTTTGGTTCCGAATCATTTGGCTTTTCCTGAATTTACATTAACGTGTCTTTAAAACAGCAGTAATTATGTTAGCAGTTTAGCTGTCTGAAGCATTTGCATGTTGAAAATGTTGGCTCTGGTGTATGTGTGTGTTTTTAAGAAGCATCAGTGTTTCTTCTTATTTATAACTTACACAGATTACTGTCATTTACTCAGCTGCATGGGTGATAATAACAGTTTATTTATAAATATCTGGTGTTAAAAGTTGGCTAAAAACTCTGGATATTTTTTTATTGAAGTTTTTAAACAAAGCAATAATTTACCTCCTAATATATAAAAAATATGTTAGACCCACACATTTAAAAATGGGTTCAAACTGGTTAATACTAATGCAAAGGCAGAAAAATGGCTTTACAAAAATTATGCTATCAAAAACAAACAAACCATAAAGTGAATTTTTGCTGAGTCAGTTGTTTTTAGTAATATCCAACAACAATCATCTGAAAAATGAAATTTTTTAGTGTTGCTCTGACATTTATTGTCAGAATAACAGTTGGTAAAAGTGTGACAGCAGGTCTTGCAGTACCAGACAAAATATTATTTTTATAAGAACAATATTCTGCCATTTATGTAAAAGTTGAGTTGCTGCTGTTAAATTAGCAGACCATATGCTGATCAAGGACAGGATACTTTATCTCTGGTGTGTGTGTTTAGCCAGAGGTAGGGCAGCATCAAGTTCCTCATCTGAGCCGCAGTGTGCATCTGCAGGTGGTATGAGGAAGGAAGAGGTCGGTCGTTAGGTTCTGCCTTCAGAACAAGATAAAGACCAGAAAGAATGAGAGTAAACGAGTCGCCAGAACAGAAATGGATGGGGACAACTGGGCTTTTATTCTGGGTAAGAAAGAAATGGGAGCGTTTGAAGTTAGTTTGTGTAAGATTTCGGTGCAGAATATATGAAACACATTAAGTGTTGCAGAGGACTGGTGTAAAGTAGAAACAGGCTTTTTGTTTTCTTATATTTTAATGTGAAGCTACTTTGAAAACGACACTTAGTGTTATTTTGATCAGTTATCTAACAGTTTATGTTGTTTATTTGTGCTTTCACGAGAGATAGAATGTAAATAAAACAGTATTAGTTAGCATAACAAAGTATAATAACTCAGTTTGTTTTAACGTTTTAGTCAATTGTGCAGAATGCACAATTAAGCTCATGTTTATTTTTTTATTTACAGGACATTTTAGGTTTCTTTAACTCATCATTTGTATTTCTATTTATTTTCAATTATGTTGGAGAAACATGAGATTTAAGTAGCTCTCCAAGTTAATTCTATTTAACATAAAAATTGATCAGATAATCCGTGCATTAAGAGTCTTGTGCCGTATGGAGCAAAATATATTGAACTTTCTGTCTGACCTGCAATAGCTTTCTCCATCTACGCTGAACGACTGTCCTGGTTAAACTGCAGCTCATCGATTTTTCACAGCCCTAATGAATTTTCCATCTAAAAAGGTTTCCTTGATGGCTACAAGGCCGTCTTTTCATCTGTGTCGACCATGAAAACGTTTTATAGTTTTGACGGCGTTTGCTTTTTCACGCTGGTGCAGCCAACTCACTCAATAATACATGAAAACTTTGACTTTAATCCTCAGGATGAGAGATGCTGTACAGCTGACCCCCACCTAGCCTTTAAACCTCCCACAGAAAACAGCTTTCAGTCATGCCTTCGGTTTGTGACCTGTAGCCAGTGACCCGTCTTCTTCTGTCTCCTCAGGATTGAAAAAACGTACAAGGAAGGCCCTCGGGTTACGGAAGAAAGAGAAAGACAATGACTCTGCGTAAGTTCTTTCCTTTTGTTCATGATGTTCTGGAGAGAAACAAGCCTCAATGCAAGTGTGCACGCACAACAAGATTTGAGTGAGTGCACAAGATGATTTGCATGCACACAAGTTAACAGATCTGCTCGCGTGTAAATTTAACATTTACGGGCTTACTGGGAAACATACTGTACATTTCTGATTTATAGCTCACACAATTTGCAATATGTTAAAACACACTTAGACTGACATTACAGGGTCCTAAAAATGTCACATCCTGTGAACTGTACAGCTGAAATAAACAACCTAAAATGAGTAGGTTGAGAATTTATCATGAAAAATAAATCATTATTGGAAAATGCATTTTCCCAGGAGCTTCTCCAGTTATTCTTCCACAAAAACTACTGAAAACAAATATATTTTTAAGCATTTTCTGAGTAGTTTACTTCAAATATAGCCTACAGTACTCAAAATAAAAAACAAACAAACATATAAATTATATATTTTTGGCATAGTATTTATTTATTGGTAAGTGCTGCAGAGGAGCATAGGTAAATATGTTTTCAGTAGTTTTTTATAGAAGAATAACCTGATAATTTAACCCTAAAATAACCGTATAATTTCCTGTATTTTTCCATTATTTTTTTTTCTAAATTGTTAGGTTATTCTTTTTGTGGAAAAACTATTGGGAATTTTTTTTCCTGGTAATATTTATTTTTTAATTCTGATAAAATTTCAATCTACTCATTTTAGCTGTACAAGATGTGATATTTTTGGCACCCGTCAATGCTTTAATATACTGTAGGGTTTATGAGCTCTAAGTCAGAAATGTATGTTTCCCAAAACCCCTGTAAATGTGGTAAAGCTCAATTTTCCCAGCTTTTCACCAGCCTTGAACACAGCATCATGTGTGAAAGTCTCTAAAGTCATGCTCACAGGTGAGCAGATGTGTGCACTTGTGCGCAGGCAAAGCTTCTTGTTCCTTTTGAATCTTGTCATGCTTGAGTGGGAGATTTACTTTTCTCCTTTTGATGTCCTGTATGATCCATGACCAGAACATGTTGCCACGCAAAACTGCTGACTAACCTGACAAAATGTTGGTGTGAGATTAGTCCTAAAGGTTCTGCTTATTGCGTCAGAGTGTTAATGGGCTTTTTTTTATAGAAATTAATGTTGTGCTTAGCCTTTTTGAAACTCTGCATGAGACTCTTGATCATCTGCTGGGATGTTATTAATTTGTAAGCGTAAGTGTCGAGTAGTCCTTTTTAAATCATGTCTTTTGGGCTAATTTCTCGTGACTAATTAGCAAAGCACTTGACTTTAGAACTCACTTATCTTTTCTCTTCTCCCTTTATTTCACGCAGGGGGTCGCCAGACAGAGACTGTGGTGTAAGTAACTTTTATTTTTTTCTTGACGTTACATAATAAGTTTCATTCGCCTCATATGTAAATTAGCCTTCAGTACAAGCATGCACAGTCTTTCTAAAGGTAACTGAATCTGGTAAATAGGACATAAATTATTTATTTTCTCTGTTCTTTTCGCCTGCCAGGAACCACAAGTGGTTGAGTCGGTACTGAACTGTTCACTGTAGACTAGCAGTTAGAGTAGTGTTGTGTGTAGAATTTAGATGGGTAATAAACATCACAGCTTGTTCTTTAACTCATCAGGCTTCCCACATTGCCTCAGCTGAGTGAGGAGGCTTGGTAAAAATACTGCTGGAAAATAATGTCTGGGAATAAAGAGAGAAATATTTATTTATCACTTTACTGGATTTGTACCCAGTGAGATTTAAGTTAAGAGCACAAAAATCCCAAATAATTGTTGTGAAATTGCCAAAAAGCACTAATAACATTTTTAAAATTTAAAAATAGGAAAAACTACATTTGTTGGCACCATGTCCACAAATTTACCAAGTACATAAAATCAATGGTTAATGGAGACTTGGCTGTAATAGAGTGCTGTTCTGTAGGTAGCATAGAAGTAGTGGAGTCTTACATAACACACTTCTCCTTCAGTGTCTGAGGGGATTTAGTTAAAAACAGTCTTTTTTTGTTTGTTTTCTTAGTCTCAAAAGAGGACGAATGGGGCTCCTAATGGCTTCTATGGAGACATCGACTGGGACAGATATGTAAATATAATTTTATTCTTGTTTCCAACTGTTTTACCTTCTTCTGCACCGACTCATGATTAAAATTATAGGGCACCAAGTGTGAAAGAAATATTTAAAAATGTAATTTCAAATTTAGATTTTAAATAGTTTCTTCAGCAGTGTTAGAGGCGTAAGAAACATGGCAGCAGCTAGCGTTGACGCTTGTTGCGGGATGATGACATCATCCTGGTTAGCTAACGTTAACCAATGCTTATGCTTCTAATGCTGCTTAAGATGGTATTTAAAATCTAAAGTCAAAATGTGTTCATTGAAAACAATATGCTTGGTATCTGTAATCCAGCTGTTTGAAGTGCAGCTCGGACACCGACACAACTGCAAGTTTGATGTTTTGCTGGGAAGCATTAGCAGTGTTACCAGCGTTAGCAGCATTGGAGCGTGTTACTTCCCGATCTGTTCCGGAAACACAATCCTTTTGTTTTAGCATGTAGCATTACGCTAAACCTCTTGATGACAGAATAGATTCGATTTTAGTTTTTCGTCAATAGAAAAGGCAATGTTTGCAACAGATACGGATTAAAATTGTCTACATAATATGATGCACACCTTTTATAATTAAGTATGGAAATAATTTCCAGAATTTATTTCCTAAATTGAGCGGTATGGATCGTGATCATGCTTTTGATCTTGCTACTGTCTCAGAATGATGACGTCATAACAAGAGCCAAGAACCAACAGCGAAGGCAGCGTTACATTACACCACTTTTACATATAAATTTACACATTTAGATTTTGGACTCAATATTTACACATATTTAACATTACAATACATTAAAATTTAGTAAAAAATTGCAAAATGTGAGAATATAGGGGTAAATAATATTGATTTGATTTGATAAGGCCTTTATTGTCATTGTACAGAGCACAATGAAATTACAGTTCAGAACACCCATTCAGAAGAAGACAAAAACACACTTAATATATTAAAATGTTAGTTGAAAATTTTTTACACTTAGAAAGTGAGCTAAATAATGCAGGGACATTTTAGTTTACACTTGGTGCCCCCATACAAAACTGCAGCTTTGTTTTAGCTTGCATTTAGTAAAACATTTGTTTCCTATTATTTTAAATTTACTCCTAATAATGTGTTTCTTCCCATAACCTGAAAATAGGTTCTAAATAAAGGTTATAGCTAAAATAAAACAATTGACATTTTGTAGTTTATTTAATTCATCTCTTACAGAGGATAGTTCATTTGTCACTTTACTTGGGCAGTTTTCAGCCAATAAAGAAATTTGCATCTGGAAATCTCAGCAAAAACACTGGTTCCATTCATAACGTGATGAAAATGTAAACTCCTGTGTTTCAGAACTCCCCTGAGGTGGATGATGAGGGCTACAGCATCAGACCTGATGAAGAGGATGAGCCAGCAGATATCCTCAGAACAGTTTCAAATGTAATTATTTGAAATACCAAGAATTTGTTAGTGAAATCACTTTAAAAGTGAAGTTTGTTGAAACGACTGAGATGAAAATGTTGATGTGTTGCCAGAAACGTTTGGTTCAGAACCGATTTAAACCACAGACCTTTTCTTTCCCTTGACAATGTGCTCCTACATACCACCAAAAAGACCCACTTCTTCTCCTCTGATGAGTCAGAGGAGGAGGAGGACCACAGGAAGAGGTTCAAAATCAAGATTAAGCCGCTGCCAGCTGATTGTGTTATAGCGGAACCATCAGTTGATGAGCTTAAAGCCTCCATAGGCAACATAGCTCTGTCCCCGTCTCCTATGGTGAGTAGCTTTAACATCATTCTTCCTGCTGGTTTTTAATAGCAGACAGCCATATTAATAATGTTTAAGTCGTGCGCATCGTGCTCTGCATCTCCATCCTTTCTCATCATGTGTAGAACTAAATATGTAGATTGATGATTGATAAAACTACACAGTTTGTTATTCTCTGAGCTAAAATAAATTCTCCAAAGTATTTCCTCCACTGTGTTGTTTAAAAACCAGAGTTCTGTTTCAAAGAACCAGAGTCCAAACCTGGTTGAGCTGTCTCTCAGTTCATGGGATGCTGCCCACCGAGACCGCGTCCCACGTCCATGTAGGCTGCATAAAGCTGTGAAATGAGTCTATCTAGTCCACATGTGTCAAACTTAAGGCCTGGGAGCCAAATATGGCCTGCCACTGTATTTTATATGGCCCAATGTATTTATGTTTAAAACAAGCATGCTGCTTTATAGCTCCCATAATGCATGTTGGTTATTTTACATGCAAAATTATATTATACTCCTAAAGTGGCTTTAAGCTGGCAGAATTCACCATTTAAAATCGCCATTTCACAAATTTTTGCTGGCTACTTTTGCTGCGACCCAGTTATACCAGGAAGTGGGAATTTCTCACTTACAAGTTGTAAATTTAAACCGGAACGCCTTTAGTGGGAATTCCCTGTCGGAAAGTGAGAGAGTTGATAATTCAAGATGGCGGCGACTCACCACAACTTAGTAGTGGATAAAACTCTTACTTTTACTTTTATTAGTATTTCTATATTATTTATGTCACATTTAGTCAGTCCTACACATATATTTCAGTGTTTATAAGAGGACGTGTTAAAACACTGTTTCTATGCTTGAAATACCACATAGAGCTGAGTTATTGTTTGTTAGCAGGACTCGGCTGTATTCAATTCAAATTCAAAAATACTTTATTTATCCCAGTAGGAGGTGTTGTAACTCATCCAAGTAAATAATTATTGTAGATGCTGATGGCTGTGGGCAGGAAAGATCTTCTGTAGTGGTCCGTTTTACAGTGAAATTGAAGAAGCCTCTGACTGAGTACACTCTGTTTTATGTAATTTTATGTTATTTTATTTTAGATTGTATGTATGAGACGAGAAATCTACTGTTTTGTGTTTAGTCAAAGTTAATTACAGCTTGCTCTTTGAGTGAAAATGAGTTTGACCCTCATGGTCTACTCTTTGTATGACATATGTTTACGTGACCATGTGCTGCCCTATTACTATGGTGTTACGGTTTATATCACATGCCCTCAGTTGGAACATGTATTCATGTCTTTTTAATGGGGGTAGAACTTCACAAATTTCAGTATAAAAAAAATGTAAATAAATAAAACATTAATAATTTGGTTTAGCTCCAGTACTTATAATAACATTTTATTTAACGTCTCATTGAAACATTTAAAAACAAATTCCTCTGACTGTGATAAATTTACAATGTCTGCCATTAAAAAAATATACTTTTTTTAATCGGCCGTCTTTGTTTTTCTATTTACGGTACAATGGACTCTGGGTTTTTCTCGGCCGTATGAGTAGGCACCTACGAGCTTGTGCAGCCTACGGCGCTGCGCAGTGACGTATAAGCTGCCTTCAAATGCGCCCTACGTGGGCTGCAGTCCATGAGTTGAGACACAGCCTGTTAGCTGGAGCTCTGCTCCTCTGGTTAGTCAGCAGATTTATACGATAGTTTCAATTTCAGTTTGTGAAGAGGATGATGATGATACTTGGTTAGAGCTGTCAGTGACCCCTCTGCTCTCTTTAGTTTGTTGTCATTTAACAAAAGGGTGACATCAAACCATATGCATGTGGCTCATTTAAGGGGTCCAAATTCAAGCATGTAAATTCTTGTTAGCGTGAATTAGCAGCAGTGAATTGTGCTTCAGCCTTTAGGTGGCTTTTCAACTTCAACCCTTTCCTGCGCTTTCCATGGAGGACAGTTAGCTTAGGTGTCCACCTTGAATAATTTATGTAGGAAAGTGGCCACGATGAACTTGTGTTTCAGTCTGCTACACAATGATATTACTTGTGGTTATTCGAGCTTCCAGCCTCAATAATTTAATCCTGTGTTCGCCCACAGACCGGGAACCTTATCAGGAGTGAATGTCTTGTCTTGCTCTCATTGGTTGTGTGACAAACACTGTACATTATACAGTTATGTGCATATTTAGATTGCAGTAAACAACTTTACACATGCTGCACGCATGCTTTGCTTTGCTATAAAAAAATGCTCCTCCTTATTCTCAAACTGTTAAACTCCTGGCATTTCTTTTAACCCTCCTTCTTACTGTTTGTGCTTTTGCTGCCTAAAATGATGCTAACCCCTGTAGAGAAGTCCGGTAAGCCTCTTTTTTTTTTTTTTTTTTTTTTTTAGTTTGTTTTTGAACTCTTCTTTTTTCAGCTGCTTTTTTATTTCTTCAAAATTTGTCTCACAATCTTTGTTGTTTTTGTGTTGCTGCAAAAAAAAGCCAACTAGAAATGAGGCAAAATAATAAACCAGCTGAAATTATTCTGCATTTACAAGGTGATTGGCCAATTATGACTGTGTCTGTTTTCATCTAATACACAATAATGTGATGGCTCAGCATTTCTATGCTCCTTGCAGGTTGATTTGTTTGCCTCATGCCTAAGACTCTGTTTCAAGGCGTTTCTGCTGATGGAAACTTTCTAAATCTGAATTTAATTAGGTGTGGAGTCTTTATCCTCGATTTCTCAGTCTGAATAATGAGATTACAAGTTTTAAAGGAGGTGAAAAAGGTCATACTGCAAATGGGAATGTTAGTAAAATGCCAGGCATTGCATTTTTTTTTTTTTTGCCACACAGGTTTGCTGTGAATTTCAACTTTAATGGTTTTGGCATATTGTTTATACTCTGAATATTTTTTTTATTGCTATGTACTGTGTATTTTAGCAGAAATATGCTGCTCAGTTTTCTCTCCTTTTCAAATCCTGACACATTTCCATCAGACACAAACATTAATCTCTAAAAAGGCTTTGAGATTACACTGAGTCATAAATTTCTGTGCTGCTCTTCCTGTTTACACGCAGGAAGAGCAGCAGCGGTTGGCTGCCGGCCTTTCACTGAGCTGTGTCACTCACTGCTCCGGCCAATGAGACGGACTCTTTCACACCGGCACGCCCCGCCCACTGTTACATCACCCCATCGCTCGTGGCTCACTGCACAACTGGAGCAAACACAAGAGTGAGGCTTGGCACGAGTAGACGTGACGCAGGCAGATGGAGAGATTTCATATAAAAGCAAAGTGACTGAGAAGGCAGCTGTGAGGATAAAGAGAGAAAATTAAAGGAAAAGTCAAAGAAATGAGGGGACGGAGTTAGTTCTTTACAGAAGAATGATCAGGACATGGATGTTTGGATGTGTTTGTTTGAGGCAGAAAGTTGAGTTTAGAGATCAGAGAAAATGTTCATCTCACGACCTCGAACTGCCAAAAATTGTTTTGCTTCTCAAAAGTGAAGCCATGAACACAAACCTGACCCTAGGAAAAGAAAAAAAAAATACCTTCAGTTTCTCACACAACTCACAGGTCAAACACTCTTCTTCTGATGCATATGCTGTCGTCTTTACTGATTTGTCACTCTCTGATCAGGTATCTCTTCTCTCTTCCTTTTTGCTGGTCACAGAGACGTAGCCCGGTAAGTCTCTTTTTCTTCTGTCTTTCTGGGGTTTGACTGAATAAAATGTCTCCCTGTACCTGTTTTTGCTTCTCTTCCTCTTTGCTTCTCTTCTTATTTGTGTCCATTTTAATAGAAAATTGTGTTTTTTTGGGCGGGTTTTAGCATCTGAAACATTGAACAAATGGTTGTTTTTAGTTACTTTGTTTAGTTTTAATGCTAATGTTTTTCATTTTTGTTAGCTTCTTTGCTTTTTCTTTTCTGCTGGGTGAGAATTTGCACTTTTGACAGCTGGGCTCTTTGATGTCTTCCTTTAGTCTCTCCCCATCGTGTCTCTTCATCTGCTCCCGTCTCTCCTCTTCTCGTCTCACTCTGTCCTCACGTCCTCCTGCATTTCTTGGTCTTTTGTGTGTTTTTGTTGTTTTTCTCTCCTCGCAGTGACTTCATTTGCACTGGGGACTTTTAGACCGTAGCTGGAGAGGCAATAACATTTAGCTTCCCTTGTCTCTTCGGTTTTTCACACTCCGGCTTTATCGATCCAACACTTGACCCCGTGCCAACAGCAGCTTCTTACGACTTCAAACGAATATTTCCAAACCTTTTAGAAATGTCTTGCTTTGATGCTAAGATCCGCCGCTTTCACTATACTGCAAACTATTGAAGTCACTTTTTTCTAAATAATATCAGACCAATAAGATAACGGATTGTGAATTCTGAAGAAATCCCTTTTCTTTTCATCCTTTTTTTGATAAGATGCTTTCAAGAGCTCAAATGTTGAGAAAATTTATCCAGCTCAGTTTTTATTTCTGAATTATCATCACTTACAGTGCGTTGTGTATCAAACTGTTATTTGATGCTCCTGTTAGTTCAGTCAAACAAAATCAAATAAACCTCAGAATGAAGTTCTTCCTCTGATCATCACTAATGTACAACTTGCATTAGTCATTTGTCTAAAATAAAACATTTGTTTATTTGCACATCTCGTAAATGTACACTGTAAAACTTAGCTATCTAAAATAAGTTTAAAAAGTGCTAGATCATAGTCTGAATCTTCTCAAATTTTGTGAAATAATCTGCCAGTGCAGGAAGATAATTTCTTTTGGGAAGAGTTTTTGAAATAAGGAAAAATTACCAGACTAACAAGATTAAGAATGTAATACAGGACTATTCAACTGACGGTCCGCGGGCCACATCCGGCCCACGGGTGGCTTCCATCCGGCCCACCAATGGAAAAAAAATATATATAATATATAAAAAATATATATATATTTTTTTTATTACTTAATTTAATATAAAAATTGATTTCAAATCGTTTCTAAATACAAAATGTATGTTTCAGTGCAACAAAACAAAAGTAAAAGGTAATACTTGTTCTGTTACATGCTACAGTGTTTCACATACCATTACTGGGCACCCCTCCCTGCCCCCCCTACCTGAGGTGGGGATGGATGTCAGGCCCCCGAGCTGTGAGCTAAGGGTAACACCCGGCCCCCGGAGGGATTCAGTTGAATAGCCCTGATCTATCACATTCTGCTCTTGCTTCATATATCAGTCTCAAAAAAAGATCAAAGAACTTTTTGGTTGGATATAAAATTATGACATTTAGTTAGATGGATGTGTATTATTTATTTTTTATTTGTTTTTGATGTTTCTTTATTTGAGCTTTAATGTTCACTGTTATTCTCTTTTCCTCGTGTAACAGGGCTTAAAAAGAAACACATCTAGTAAGTATCAGCCTCACCTTTAAGAACAAGTGACAGAGAAGAAAGTGATGGAGCTTGCATGTGTGGTAAATACATTTTTTATTTTTTTGTTCTCGCAGGTGAAGAAATTGCCAGACCAAGGCGCCATGTTCCAACGGTGCTCCCTCTGGCCCCTGTGGCCCCTGCACCAGCTCCTGCACCACAACCACCCAGGTATGGAGCTCAGTTCCTTACTTAATAAAAATAAATTACTCGAGTTAGAGTATGTGGACTGACTTATTTCAGAAACTGTGATATTTATAAGGGTGTTAGAATCTGAGATCAGATCTGCGTATTTAGCACTTAATCACAGTTTACTTTTGTATGAACACTTGTAAAAACAGTGTTTGCAGCTGCTGTTAGCTTTTATCATAACTCATGCTCTACGGGCTCCTGTGGTTTGTTTGAATACCAGTGTATTGTTGTCCACTTGTTTTTGTGTTTTATAATTGGGTTTGTGTGTTTGTTCGAGTACATTCAGCTCAAAAGTCATGCAGACAAGTCAGGCTTGGAGATCATCTCCCTGCAGCCGAGGATTATTCACAATACGTCCAAACAACAATGTTCCAACTGAATGTTCTGTGTCTCCACAGTTTTATCCTTTAGAGAAGTCAGAAAAATAGCAAAAGAAAATACTTTTTTAAAATATAGATTAACTCAAATACAGACAGAAAAGCAGTTTTGTCCAGTGGCTGAGATTCCTTCGCTATTTTCTTGTGATCAAACTATTTCCTATATCATGTTTTGCCACTATTTTAATATTTATTTGAAGAATAAAACGTCTTTCAAATATGCAAATCCTTTTGAAAAAAACATTGTAGGATTGTAAAAATTTTCATTTCCCACCAGTATTTTGTAAAAACTTTGCATATATGTGAAAAATCTGCAGCGTTCCATGCAGGGGCGGAGCTAGACTTTTTTGCAAGAGGTGGCCAAGGTGTTTTTTTAAGGGGGCACATACAAATAAAAAAAAGCACTCTGCATTTGAAAATTCAAGATGGCCACCACAGTTAATTCCAAATGGCTTTAATTCAGATGCTTTAAGAAATACTGAGCTGAATATATGTGTGATCATAGCAAAACATGCTGAATGCTAGTCACAACTTATTATTCAGGCATTTTTAAAAATACAAAGCTGAAGATTAGTGTCAAAGTAGCCAAAAACTTTCTTCACCAAATTCTTAATGCTAATTAAAAATTAAAGAGGCCACCACAGATAACTTAAAAAGGCAATAATTCAGTCATTTTAGACTGATTAAGACTCATTAAGATGAGTTGTGGTGTAGCTAAGAATGATCACATGCCGATTACAGATGCTAGTTCCAAATTAAGCTAACCACTAATGCTAATTTTACAAAGGGCAATGATTCAGCCATTTTTGAACACATACGGCTAAACATTTATACAGTTTGGTAGTATCAAAACAATCTTTAACTAAATCTAAATGCAAATACAGAATCTAAGATCTGCACCCAATGGTCAATTATTTGCTGGTGGCCCCTGAGGTGGCCAATCAGGTGCCACCCCATCCTCTCCTCTAGCTCCGCCCCTGGTTTCATGGTTCAAACTGGAAAAAATATTTTTTTTCTCATACAAGACTTTACTTTTGAAAGGGTTGAAATACTATGTTAATTATTCTGGCTTATCCTCCTATCTCTAACAAAAAAAACGAACATTTGTGTTGTGCTCTGCAGTTTTAACACAACCAGCTGACAAATCAGATTTGACTGCATGACTTTTACGATGAGGGTTTTAAAAAGCTCCACATATTTCAAATAAAACCCGTCTTATCTCATTGTTTCCTCTCTGTTGTCCATCCGCTGCTGCAGCAATCAGCAAACAGCAGTCCTCGAGGACACCACAGCCTTATTCGGGCCTCCTCTGGAATCAGCTTTTGGAGAAAAGAAAGCTGAAGGTATCTGTTCTTCTTTTTGTGTTTGTTCTTTGTTTATTATGTGTGTCTGTGTATTTATTTCACAGAATATGCTTGTGTTGACAGATCTCAGTGGTACATTGGAATCGGCTTTCTGAAAACACTCTTACTGTCTCGTTGGCTGTCAGCTAAGCCTTACTTGGCTGTCATAACACGTCCCCTGTTTCTTGATTTCTCTCTCCTCCTCTCGGCTCTTTCCATAATTATTTTTCCTTCAGGCGTACTAATCAGTTTTGGATCGGCTCCATCTGTCTTTCTCTAAGGTCAAAGTTGAAATTGTCACCCCTGAGGTTTTGCTCCTATACATAGTGCAGATAGTTAAATATGCTAATTCAGCAGTCACCTGCTCACATTCAGCTCTGTTGGATTTTGTGTTGCAGGCTGTTGAAGAGCTTTTACCTCCTACATGAGTGTCCTTTTCAGGCATAACAAACATCATTTGGTGTAGAGTCTCAGTCCACATTAACTGAGACAAGTGCAACAACTCTGGATCTATTCAAACAAAAGCTAAATAAACCATCTGAATGAAACGATTGAGAATATGATCCTCATGTTTTACAATATTTTGTTGCTTCAGTCAAGCAGTTTGATTGTGTGGTCTAAATCAAAGCAGCTCCAATTTAATCTATCTTTAAAGCTATTAAAACGTTCAGTTCCTGCCAAAGATAAGACCCTTTTATTCCAAAACTGTTTAAATGAGAAACTCCGAATGACAGTCTGCAGAAATGGAACAAGGTGTAATCATCACTTCTTTGTAATTTTCACAAAGAGCTGTTGGAGCTAATTAGCAAGCGCAGTTGTCCACAGAGGTGGGTTAGGTTTTTGGCTGCCATGTACTTCTTTTTTGTTGCTACTGAGATGCAGTTAAGTCCAAATGATTTGACGCATCCTAGATGAAATTAGTCGCTGACTCACGTATTCTATTTGCAGACCTAGCTGACATGTCGACGTGCTGTTTCCTTTCTGATACGTTTTGTTTTTGCGAGACCCAAAGAACCAGAAACCCATAAGCATTTTTTGCCGCTCTTCACGTGACCTTCTCTGTCCCCTCCCGACCTTTAGTGGTTCTTTCTGAGTCCGACGTCTGGGGCACTTCTCTCTCAGAGCCTGAATCCTCTTTGACGAGGTCCTTCCCCACAGGAAGTAAGTTTCATTTCTCCCCGCGCACACTGTGCCGCGGCCCCTCGTCTCCCCCCGGAATGACTGCACCGACTCACCTTGTGTTCTCCCTCATCATCCGACCGACAGGCCTGCAAACAGCTCTGATTAAACTGTGTGGCCACAATCCTCTCCATGTCCTTTTGAACCGACTGTTGTTTCATTTCATCAGCCATTACACCAGCTCATTGAGTATTGGTTGTGTTCTGTTACACAGAAATGGTTCAGTTCTCATTTTGCACTTCCCCTCACCTTGCATTTGGCATGATGGCATATTGTTCCGTTTTGTGCTGCATGGTGGATTGTTTTGGGTTCTGGAATCAACTTGATGTTTTTGGCAGCTGATCCAAACATTTGACGTGACGTTCTTTGTCATTCTAATCAAATCTGCCAGTTTTGTATGCAGCCCATTCTGAGCTGAAAAAGCGATTAACGGTTGTCATTGTAAAACCAGGGTGAAACCCAACACACAGGCCGCGACGGCAATGTTGCAAATCTTGGGTCGCTTGTCTTCAAGACATTTGATAGTTCTTCTTTTGCTTCTTGTAAAATTTATTGGGAGTTGGCAAAAAAAAATTTTTAATGGCGTGCCTTACGGATGTGTAAACTAAACAAATCTTGCGATGCTAATGATACAACTCAAAAACAAACGCACGCCAAGATATGATTTTATGTGGAAGGACTTGCCGGACTACTTCGCCCTGGCGCCAACAAATTCTCGTACGGCTCTCTTTTTATGTGCATCTTAGTAATGACTAGCGTTGGGCATCGAGAATCGATTGGAACCGGGACAAATGTTTCAATTCTCCCGGAATCGTTCGTACTTTTAAATTTCGATGCCTAGTTTTAATACCTACTCCACCAACTGTAAAAAGAAGCCGCCCAACAACAACAAAGAAAAAAAACCTGGTGAGCTGCCGAACACCAATTTGAGTTGGTGTTCAGATTCAAATTGTCAAATTAAGTGAAATAATCTGC
>JAUBOC010000103.1:4999605-5013463 GCA_032275365.1 Anablepsoides cearensis | reverse complement strand
TGACCTTAGCTGAATCCAGGTGGACTTTCATTTGTCCAGGCAGTATTTCTCATACTGTAATTAATTTTATATCCACTTTTAGAAATGAGTCTCTCAGAAATCTACATGATGCAGAATCCAGGCAGAAGCAGGTAGATTTATTCGTTGATAGAGTTGAACTAGATTTATTACTGGAGCTTATGGAGGCAGTTATTCAGGACAAAGTAGAAAAGTTCAGATACCTCGAAGGGAACTGCTTACTGATAGGTTATCATCGCCCTCTTGTGTCTGACAGCAGGTCTGACTTCCCAAGAACTTTTGATCATTAAAGTAAAATTTTATCTGTTTTGGGGGCTGTTGTCAGCCAGAACCTAAGTCGTATATGAATTAGTTGTTTTTATAACATACGCTGTGGATATATTTATGTAGGTTTTCAAAAGGTATCTTGATTTGTGCCTCAGACAAACTAAATTTGAGGTCTGTTTCACAAAAAAACAAAGCAGAAAAAACATCCTCAGGCTCACCTGATGTCTGGGATAAAGACACTTAATAGGATTATAAATTCTCTTTCAGGGAGAACAGACTGTCTGCTCAGTTCAATGCTTTAACCAGAATCAATATTTTTGACATTGAACAGGGACAAATGCAACAGCAAGTTATCTTGCAAAAATGTTTTTATCAAAGTAAAGTTGCATCTGCATTTAACCCCCACCTGCTGCCGATTTCTTTAATCCCAGTTTCTGCTTAATTTTCTCTAAGACTCCATTCTCACTCTTCATCCAGGTGTGGGGTCCTTGTTAGCGCGCTTCCAGCTAACGGAGGGTCCCAGTAAACCGGCTCCACTGGCGGTGCAGTTCACCAGTGAGGGCAGCAACCTGTCGGGCTGTGACATTGAACTGGCTGGACCAGGATACCGCTTCTCTCTTGTTAAGAAGAGGTTTGCTGCAGGTGAGTTTAAAATCCCCCCAGGCCATTTTTTTTAACTCAGAGAGAAAACATTTCATCAAATTTAAAACCATTAATTGTGATCTCCACTCACAGTGCCACACGTATCGTTACATTATCTGTCGCTCTCTCAAATGATCGGACAATCGACTGGATTATACAGAGATTCAGTGTTATAATCGTAACAGAAAAAATGTGTTCCTAGAGCGAATTTTGACACATCGGAATTCAGGAATCACAGAAACATTCAGCTGAAAGCTTGTCTAAAGCAGGGGTTCTCAAGCCATTTCGGTCTGGGGACCCCTTACAAGGGCGAAACAAATTCCCCATATTGTTTTAAAAGATAATTTATTGTCATTTCAACCCCTAAATGCCATGGGAATATATATTTTTATTAAGTTTATTATGTTTGTTCTATTACATCATTGTTATCCATGCATTTTGAAAAATAAATTCAAAGTAACATTTTAGTAAAAATTTTTGAGGACCCCCCAAGATACCTTTCGCGGACCCCTTGGGGTCCAGGGACACCAGTTTGAGAACCCCTGGTCTAAAGGGTAGAGTAATATAAGGCTAGCGTGGATGGTATGGCACAACCAGTATTTGTTACATCCTTGTAGCAGGAGGCTATATCTATTTCTAAGCCAACTATTGATTAATGATAGGCCGGCACTGATAACTGAGCATCATGAGAAATAAATGTATATGATATTATCAATTGTAATTAAATATAAAGAAACCTAATTTAATACTCTGTCAAAAACTGTAAAAAGCCCCACAACTTGAAAGTTCTGACTTTTCTCATAATTCTGTTAAAGACAGAAGAAAAAATAAACACCATCGACCAACAGACAAGGGCTGCTAGTTCAGTTGGTAACTAAAACACTGCTTCACAGTTATATGTTTTATGTTTAATATTTATGCTTGACATCGCATTAAACAGTAAATTCTGACAGAGGAACACATGTCAGAACGTGTCGCCTATAGGTTTTATATGTTGACCATTTTTGTTGAAAGTTTTCTTTATTCAATAGAGTTTGTCTACAAAGCAGCCTAGACATGCTAGTCACTCTCCAATGCTAACACTAGCTTAAGCTTGGGTTATACTTCAATAAGACGTGAGACAGCGGGTTGGTGATCACTTCATTTTGGACATCTTCTTCCTGAGCGAGTATAAATTGGTTAAAAACGCGGCGGGGGAGAGCAGATGGAAGTTGCGCAATTTTTTGTCACTCAGCAGGAGGAAGACTCAAAGTATAAACTAGCCGTAGCACAATGTTTTGTGTTCTTACCGATTGAGTTTAATGCTGGTTTCTCAAGTGTCTTTAAGTTTAAGCACAGCTAAACCAGCACTCTGTGATTGAAATCAATGAAGTCCATCTTGAGAGTTGGTACGCCATCCAGTGTCGAGCGGAGTCGCGTGACTATAGTGTTCTAAAAATAGCCTGAGTGGAGGTCCCTATTGTCTTTGCACATAAAAACATGACAGCAGGGGAAGCGTAATGCCTCTCAATTTCAAACTAAACTTTTCTGTTTTCTTTAGGAAAATACTTGGCTGACAACTGACCCATTCCACTGATGAACAAAACGACTGTCAGGACCAGAGGACAGACCCTCCTTCAACCTTTCACGGACCCACTGGACAGGTCCTGCCCAGCAGTATTGTATAACTTGCATATAACATTGTGGAGCTGTTTTGGGTCATGTAATTATAGTATTTGTATCTCATCTCATAACATATGTGTTGCTGCAGTTAGACACCTGGGTTCTTCCTTGTTCGACAGTCCGTGCCTGTCTTTAACCTCCTCTGGTCGAAGTGTTGGTGGTGTTTTTTAAAGCTTTCACTACAGCTGCCTAACAGAAGACAGGAGACGTGGGGGCACTGGGCAGATTTTAACGTCGTACATCTCAACCTTTGAGATGAGACGTTAGAAAAGGTGGAGTTGAATCAGGGCTGGATGTTTAGTTCAAAGCCTGGGATGGCCTTACCTGGTATGAAAAAATTATTTGGAACTTTTAGATAAACAGAATCAATTAGTCACAAAAATTAGTTTTCCAAACATTGCTCAGGGTCATATGACTTTGATTAGCCTTCTTATTTTTAATTTAAAAAAAAAATGCATAAATTGGCCGTTTTTATTTATTTTTATTACACAGGATGAAGGTATGTAACCTGTTAGGCAGCTGCAATGATAAGTCAGTTCACTGGTTACTAAATAAAATGAATATTAACAAAAAAATACAAGTTTTTCTCTTCAGAACAAAGGAAGTGTACAAAATGTCATTTTAAGGCAGTGCTATGTATCCTTAAAGGGCGTTCAGTGTTTTCCTTGTATTGTTGAATAGCCTTTCTGTTGTTCTCAGGACAGCAGTGTTAGACACCAGAGTACATGACAGCATTCTATTTTTATTTATTGATGACAATGACTCGTTGTATAAAAACATGTGATTCTGTATATGAATAGAATTTGAATGGTATCGCAACAACTCAGAACCCTTAAATGTATATTTGAACTCTCTCTTTTTTGTTATCTGTGTAGTTGGGTAACCTGTGTACAGTTTAAGGTATAATTTTTGAATTTATTTCAGATATAATTTTTTAACTCAAGTGCAACAGAAGATTTGAGCTATATATGGGCGGTGGGGCGAGAGGGGGGGTAATTTAAAGACAATGGTAAATATCTTCCTGGTATGCTGTGTTATGCTTCGTGAAAGCAGTGTTACTGTCGAGTTAGATAAAGTCCGCATTTTAGGAGAGCAAATTATGTCCCTGTTTTACTTTAAATGTTCAAGCTAACCAGCTAGTCCCAGTTCATCCTGTTTGTGTTTATCTTGTAGTTGAGCATATTTCTCTCAAGGTTTTTGTCTTGTTGCAGACAGATTCCGTTGTTTTAAAGCTGACCATGGTTGGATTTGTTGAGGATTTTCTGAACTTGAGTTGCACCTGAATCAGTTTTACACAGAGGTGTATAGTAATGAAGTACATTTACTCAGTAATTTTACCAAATTTTTAAATCGTAACTTTTACTTTTATTTTGATACATTCAAAACAGAAAAAATTATACTTCTTTAAAATGTAACATTTGCACACTACAAACTTAAAGGGGGCTGGGGGGAGGGGGGGCGTTATGCAAAATTGACTTTTTTCAGCTTTATATCATGTTATGATGTAATTCCCTCATCAACAACATACCCAAAGTTTTGCTTTGACTCATTCATGCATATTTGATAAATCCTTGAAACATTGTTTAAAAACATACTGAAGTGGGAGTGTCAGAAACAGTAGGAGGATCCTAAGGACAGATTTCAAGGTATTTAGATACTGCGATGCAAAGTCAAATTTATTTTTGTTGAAAACAGCTTTTTCGTAACTGAAGGTAACTTAGGTACTTGATCGAATGAAGATTTAAACTATGTCAGAATCAGAATCAGTTTTATTGCCATTGTCAATTAACAGGATTCACAGACTAGGAATTTGCTTTGGTGTAAAGGTGCAATAGGTATCAAATATAACAAATGAAGAAAGAAAAAACAAAGGATAAAGGAAAAATATAATAAAATATATAAAACATATGTACGCCAGTTTAATACAGTAATCAGAGCAGACAATATTTGGAGTAGTACAATTACATGTACGTATGTGGTCAGAGTGCAGTTTAAGAAACCAGTGATAAATGTGCCCTGACAATACTAAAACATTATCAGTTACATTATTTTACATTATTTTAATCAAAATCATTTTTCTTTTTTATTCTCCCAACTACTTTATACACCTCTGGTTATACACTGGTTTGGTTTGGCCCTCCAGCTCTCAGCAACTCATTATGAAAATATCACCAAGACTATCATTGCTCTAAAGATGCTCTAAATGATTAATCCGTTTGATATCTGTATAAAGACTGAATTCAATTTTTTAATGTTACATATCTTAGTACCAGCATCTCTGAAATCTCCAGATTCAAACAAAATGTCTGATTACATAAAAATCAAGGTGTGATTTGTTAAAATATACCGTGCACTTTAAATCTTTATTATGTTCATTTTTTTTCTTCTGAGTTTTTATTTCAGTCATTTTTAACCTTTCCATTTACAAGTCAAAAATGCATACAATGCTGAAAATAAAACTAATTAACACAGGAAATAGTTAAACGATCTTTGAATTCTTGTTTTATGACAAGAACAGAAGGTATAGATTGAAAAAAAGTAAAGGTAGCAGAAAACTTTCCTTCCTTCACTTTTATTTTGTACATACAGAACTATCAAAATCAAAACAGCGGCTGTCCAATATATTTTTCTATTTTCAAAACAATTCTGACTTTGTGAAAAACTCATAAAAGACAACAATCATAATCAAACCTTGCTGTATTTGTGTAGCAAATTGTTTTTATACATTTATATAATTTAGGAGTAAAAAGCAGTTTTAACTCTCCACAACAAATATTCCACAAATAAATCCCTCTAACAGAAGTACCATTGTTTTAAATATTTTCCTTTTTTTTAAACAAACTTATTTCCAAATTCATTAATTGTTCATATAATTTCGAACCACTTCTGTATAAAACTTAGTAGTTTAGTATAAGCATTGTCAATTCTATTTTAAGCTCTACTAAATCATATAATTTAAAAGAATATAGTGTAAGAAATATTTCATTAGTTGGATTATTATGATTAATAATACTAATATTTTGGATTGACATAAAATATTTTACTAAGATTCAGGCTAAATGTGTTTTTCCTCCTGATTGCAGTCTTTATGTTAAGCAGATGTAGGGTTGATTGTTTACAAGAAAGTTAATGCATATTTTTCAGAATGTCAAGTTATGTTTTTTAATAAGACAATGAGAACAAAAACATCAGCATCAATGATGGAATTTGCTGACTACAGTACTATCTGAACAGGATTTGTTTACTGGGACCAGCTGGTTTGTTTATTTTGACCTCGAAGCCTGGAGGAAATGAAGGTAGATTTTTTACCTTTGTTACTTCTTAATTTTGACCAGAGTTCAACAGTTAGGCTTTTCTTCTGTTTCTTTACCTAAACTCCCAGATTATATGACCTGCACACCCCAATCCTCCCACCAGTGCTTGAATCCATGGCTTTATTTTTCATAAATGTATAAATGTAATGGTCTCTGTGAGATGACATGATTTCAATGAGGATGTGAAGCAAGGGTAAGTGACCAAAATGCTTTTTCATTTGGTTTTTCTGTATTTTATGTGTGTATCCCAGATGGTCAGTCCTCTGTTAAAAAAAATAGGATTAATATTTTTAAAATGCTTAAAAACAATAAAACTATTATATTGTTCAATGTGAAAAAAAACACTGTGCTGATGTTCAACTTCCTGAATGCTCTGAAATCCAACACGAAGAACAAAGTGTGTGTGACGTGCAGCTGAAACTCTGTCTACTGTGCTGTTTGTCTGCTAAATGGAACCAATCACATTCATCTATATGAATTTAAGGGAAAAGATCAGTTATTCTTATGGTGCAGAATGAGGGTCAAAATTAAGGTCGGTGCGCAACCAGCAATTGCGATATCTTTGTAGCGCGACATGCACTGACAGGTGTTTCTTAGACTGAATTTACTGTTCAACATGACGTCAAGCATAAATATTAAACATAAAACATATAAGCAGACATTTTTAGTTACCACCTGAATTAGCAGGTGCGTTTGCCCTTGTCTATTCTGTGATGTTTCTTCTCTTTAGCCGAATTGTCAGAAAAGCCAGAACTTTGGGCTTTTTTTCAAAAATGTTTTTAGTTTTTACATAAATCTTTTCTTTATTCAAAACAGTTTGTGTTTAAAGTAGGTGAGCTAGCATAGAGATGCTAGTCGCTAGCCTCTCCAAAGCTAACGCCGCCAGCTTATCCATTCTAGTTGCTAGCCTCTTCGATACGAGGGCAACTGAATAGTCTCCTTCTCATTTGCCAGCGCCAGCCTCTCAGTTATCGGTGCTAGCTGCTCAGTTAGCAGTGCCGGCCTATCAATAATCAGATCAATAGCTGGCTTAGGAATAGATATAGTCTCCTGCTACAAGGATGTAACAACCGCTGGTTGCGCAATGGTCTTAATTTGGGCTCTCGTACCACAATATTCTCACATTATTTCTATTCAGATGTTGTATTACTTTGAAACGAACATATTTCTGCTGTGGTTTCAGTTCAGATTGAAATTCTAACAAGGTTTTTACATTTTTGTCTGCGCATACTCAGTCTGATGTTCAGTTTTAAAGTGAGTTGTTGATAAATGATTGGTGCCATTTAGCTCCTGTTTTTCTTTTGTTCCGTAATAGTTTTGCCACGCTGACTGGATGACAACACGCCTGACAGGAAGTTGTTACTTTTTGTATGAATTGTGAAGCTTTCAGTGCAACAGTCACTACAGCATTATCTACCAAGGCCCACCAATCACATTAACAATTATCTGTGTGTTTTTTAAATTACAGTAGGTTTTACATATTTCCGCTTCAGAGGCAACACAAAGCTCTGTCTTTTAGTTGCTAGAATATTATATGCATCTTTGGGGGGGAAAAAAAACGAACTTTGAGCAAAACTTTGTGTTCTTCTGCTCTTCATCTCTGTGGTGAATTTATCCTGCAGTAACTCAGTATTGCATGCAGAGCATGCAGTAAAAAGGTGGTGCATCTTTAATGATAGATAGTACTGAAATGACGTGTTGTGCTGAGTGTCACTTACCTTGTATTAATGTTGCGAGGAGAGGGAGGGAGGGAGTTTGTGTGTGCTAGAAGCCAGAATTGATTCTGTACCGTTAACCTCAAACACGTGCAAGCTGTTTGTACAGAACATAACGATGCTAAAATGAACTGAGGAACTTAGTTTGCTTCTTTCCAAATCCAATAAAAGTTCTAACTGGACACTTGTTCTTCCTGTTTTGTGTTTGTTACATCATAGAGTATTAAATTATGTGGTAGTGCTTGATAATAACTACACCTTATTTAGCCTTACCTAATCAATAATAAATGGTTAACCTTGAAAACATTAATGATTCATACTTAAGCTATAATTAACCACATTTAATATTACTTTATCTATAAAGACCAAAACCAACTCATGTTTAATAACTCTTAACAAATTAATGTCTAGTACATTTATTTGAGCATTTACATACTTATACACACAATAGTTAATTCATGAGTTATTAAGCATCAATAATGAATACATTAGCATTTATGGGTAAAGCATTTATAAATGTATTCTAGTTCATTAGGTACAAATTAACCTTAATGATACTTTAAAGTTAATAAACCATTTATTAATGATGGTTCAATAAGGTGTAGCTATTATAAATTCTTATTAATTATGCTGAACAAATATGAAGTATACCAGCAATCAATTCTGTATATAGTCTAATTCAAATGTTTTTATATATTTTTATTTCATATATTTTTAGAGACATTCCTCAACCCAGTCAGAATAATCCATGGGTTTAAACTATTTTTGTTTTTTGTAATCGTAGCAATGATCATAAAAATGACTGCAATTTAAAAAACATCCCACAAGTGTAAGACTTGTGCAAGAACATTTATTAGACAATTGTAAATGATTAAATGCAACTCAAGGTTCTTAAAGAGACAACAAAACACGAGCTGACATTTTGTGAATTTATTTTAAAGACAAGGTCATGACAGCACAATCCTGGTTTAGTATTATTTTTACACAGATCAACAAATCCTCCGATTTCTAATCTAATTAAATCTTATTTAAACGTATATTTCTCGTTACACACATTCTCCTGCTCAGGTTCACACAGAAATGTCACTTTCACTACAACAAATCTCACAAGTTGCACAGGGATCATTTGTCAGCATGTGATTCAGTGTTTGTTTGGTTTTTTTTTTTTTTTGTCCTTTTAAAGGGTCCTCAGCAGAGGTAGCTGATGTCACTTTTCCTGCAGCCCACCTGGCAGCACATGTTGGTTACCATGTTATTAAGGTCTCGTTTGGTCCACTCAGATCCAGGACTGCTGAAGTTCTCCAGGCTGTTCTGCTCCCCTGCATTCAGACCTGAATCAACTAACAAAAGAAACATTTTATGAACTTCATCTTTTTTTATTGTAATCTAGATAACACCCTTCTGCTGCAAATATATGTGTTGCTTGTTGGTTCCAATTACTATTAGTTTTTTTTTTTTTTTAGATCAGTACAATGTATGTTCATGTCCTCCATTAAAAAGGGAAAACTGAAGTGAACTTCTGATGAACTCTGTCCAATTTGTCTTCTGGCAGTGACAGTTTCCTTCCTCTGATCATCACGACCAGCACGCTAACTGAATTTGTCTGACAGTCAGTGAGAGAGGGACTTCCCCAGGAACAGCCGCCCCCAGCACGTTAAGAGACATATAACCGCTTGTTACGACTGAACATGTCGTGAGGAGACACTCGTCTCTCTGCACGCCCACTGTCCAGCAGACACACATTTAATACGATTACAATTTTGAACGACCAAAAGAAGACTTTAAGAATGACCAAATTAACTTAATTTATAGGGTACATTTAAAACAATCCACGTGCTTTAAAAATAAACCCATAATGTAATATTCAAATAAAGTCATGACTCTTGCTACGAGGTCCCAATGAATAAACTCTTAGAGATTTGCCAACTGTTTTATATCGAATGTCCTTCCTGAACTGTCACATAATGCTCCCTCAAAGTAGAGGTTCTCAAATCAATCCTCAATAGATTTTATAGCAGCAAACAGTATTTGGGGTTTTTTCGAGAAAAGAAAAGGATTTTAAGCAAAATAATAGAATTTGGTTTTAGAAGTTTTTGAGAAAACTAAAGTACTAAATAACCTGTGTCCTGAGAGTAAAAATGCACCAAAGATTATGGAGATAATCACAACTTGAGGTTGACTGATCAATTTGACAGAAAATAGGTTTTTCAAACAAAATTTGACCTTTTGCTCAGAGCTATTAACCACAAACCCAGTAGAATAAAACAAGAATTCAGTGTCTGTAAAATTAACAGTTTTCTCACCATCCACGTCTGGCTCGACGAAGAACCTCCTCCAGCGAGAGCCTCCGCAGGTGAAGACAACTGCCCTCAGGAACTCTCGGCCGCATAACTTCACTGCCTTCCCTTCTGCTCTCGCCTGGTCCACACACAGCACCGTGCACAAGAGCACAGGCAACACCACGAGAGCTCGCATGCTGGAGACCTGACCGTTTGTTTGTTTCTCAACTGCTCCTTTATTCGGACTCCTTTGCAGGCTGCAGCTCAGTCACTGACCCTCTGCTCCAATCTCCCCGTAATATATACACCTGATCATCTGATCATCTGTCCACCTCCCACTTATTGACCCTTTAGCCCATCCCAGCGACACACAAACACACATAACATATAGTTTTATGTTTCTGGTTATCTCCTCCATCATCATTTTCAGTCGTCTAACAGCCACAAACCTTTTACAGCCCACGTCATACTAAATGAGGTGCAGTCTCCTCAGACTCCATGGGATTACATGATTTCAGGCCCAGTTTGCCCTGACTCTCGCTAAAGGATTCAAAGTGATTCCTGCTGCACTTGAACAGGTGTTTAGCATGTTTACGACACCCTGATGGCCTGGTTGTCGTTCACTTTTACAGCAGTTTGGACCAGATGACAGTCAAAAAGTCAATGTTGACAGTTCATCATGCAGTCATTACGGTGCTGCTGATGATGTGATGAGAGCCTTGGCATGACTTTTCATTGCATTTGTTAGTCATGCAAGCCCCATTTAGAATGGCAATAGATTTGTATGTTTAGATGGACACTATGGCAAACACCAAACAAGCTACATTCACTTTTTTAATATTAAAATGTAAAATAAGTTTTAGCAGTGGTGGGTAGCACTAATCTAAATATTAGTTGCACTAACCCTAAAGCACTAACTCCAATATTTAGGTCCCCTAATTGTAAAGCACTAACACACTGAAAACTTTAGCAAAAGCTAATTCTAAAGCACTAATATAATCCAGTTGACACATGGAACATTCTTCAGAGTAAACATGAGACAATATTTACTGTGAGCAGAATATTGTCACTTATTGCCCTTGGTAGGCAAAATTGGAGTCACTTGCAGGCCACATTTGGCCTGCGGACCTTGAGTTTGACATGTGACCTTGTACATAAGTGACACACATATGAAGAAAATGTATGACCGCTTTCACCCTCAACTGTGAACAATAATGTTGATCAATATCATTTAAAGTTAATGCTTCTAAATTTAGCCCATACATTTAACAAGTGCTAATTCACTAATGAATTTTAAAAAATAGCAAAAGCCTTAAAGCACTAATCAAGAAATTAGTTCCCCTATTAGTGCTTTAGTGCTTTAGGGGAACTGTGCCCACCACTGTTTTGTAGCAACTCTTAAGCATGGCGTTCCACAGGGTTCTGTACTTAGTCCTTTTCTATTTGTGCTTGTTTTACTTCTCTTAAATCTTTTTTTCATATCTTATTGCTGTGCTGATATTTCTGCTATTTTTAAATTTCAAAATGTATCTAAAGGATTTGTCTTGCAAAGGTGTTTAAAATCCTGATGATTTGATAACCTCCAGCTGAAAGAAAAAAAAATGGGCGTTCATGCTTCATCCCATGCAAACTATTGTATTATCATTTTTAGCTGCCTCAGTAAATCTGGTCTAAAAAGCTTATTAAGTCCTCCAAGTTCTCACATCTGACACATTTGCTGATCTCGCTGCATCGACTTCCTGATCTGGGCTTTTAAAGTGTGGGTGGGGGTAAAATGCAAAATTTGACTTTTTTGAGCTTTTTGTTATGCCATTTCCTTATCAAAAACATACCCAGACATAACTTTGGCTCATTCATGCATGTTTGGGAAATCCTTGAGTCTCCTGTAGCCACGTGAAGATGCCTATGTGCTTGCTGGCACAAAGCACCACCTGTTTATCCCAAAGCTCCTCCCTGTAGCTTAGTTCACAGCCGAGCTCCCGCCAAGTGTGTCGGAACTGGTAGGAGGTTCTTCAAGAGACAGAGGCCAATTTCAAGCTGTTTAGATATGATGCAAAGTCAAATTTAAGTTTGATTTAAACAGCATTTTCACAACAAATGAATGTAGCTTAGTTACTTAATTGTGGTGTAGACTTAAACTATGTGCCCGAGAAATGCAGAAATGTTCATGGGGATGCAACTTTACATGTTTCAAAACTTTTACCAGTACCATGATTCTTACGTTGTCTGATCAATGATTGCTGTCCTAAAATTAAAATCTAATGGAACTCTTTGCCCTTTTATGCATGCTTTGTGAACTTAATTAATTTATTTAAGAGATACCTACAGACACTTTTTACACTGAAAAAATGGGAGCATTCCAATTGTATTTTAGCTTATTTTATTACTTATTTCTACCTAGATTTGCTTTGTTTTTTGTTGTTTTGCGTTTTATAGCTATTTTAATTTGAAACACCTTGAGATCTTGAACAAAGATTAGTTTTTAGAAGTAGAAACTTAGGTATGTTAATATCTCCATCACTGTTCAAGAGTAAATTGGGGTACTTTTTATTACTTACTTTTGTACATATAAAACTAAGTAGTATTACAAAGTCCAGTTCTTTAAGTTGTCCCACCCTCTGACACACACAATGTTTAGTTCAAACGAATCATGTTATTGTGATTTTAACCGATAGAATCTGTTCTAATGGGATTGTTCGTATCTCACTGAGACATCCAGTCGCCCTTATTTTTCTGACGACTAAATCTTTTAAATAAAGCCGCAGGATAAATGAACATAACAGACGCAAACTTAATTGGCTCAGGAGGACATCAGCATATAAATCTTAGTCCATAATTGTCAGACAGTAAGATGGCTCCCTCTGTGTCCACCTGAAAGAACCAGAAAGACAATGTGAGCTTTGCCACATAAGCTGTTCTTTAGGTGCCTGTGAAAGAGCAATAATTGGCTTAAAATCGCTGGTAGATGCTATCAAGTCAGTAAAAGTGCATTAACACAGACTGCATGTCAACAAAAGGGAAAGATTGCAGGTGATAGTATATGTGTGTTCAGTCAAAATGAATCAATTGTACCCAAAGAGTGTATCAAATGTTTTATTATCGTCTGTCTATTTTAGGTTTCTGGACAGAACACCAATCCAGAAATGGAAAAACTTCCGAATATGTTTTATATTTGTGGCACAAAAATATCTTCAGTACAGTAAAATGTAAAATTTATGACATTTTGAAGATTTGCAGCACAAAAAAATGATGTGCATTATGTCTCTGAACTGCTTGCATAGGCCTAAATGTTTCCCGAAACAATAAAACCCTTTGCTCATCCAGCTTTAATGTTTCGAATACATCAAGAACACATTTTCTGTCAAAGAAACACAGTTATGTAAAAACATTGGGTTTATATAACAGTTGCTCACACACAGCATGACTCACTGAGGAAGTGAAATAAATACGCCGGTTAGCTCGTTAAATTACTTTTCAGAACATTGAACCTTCATCAATTTCATTGCACCTCATCTACCTTCCCTTTCATAAGAAATGTTTCCTCTTTTCTGCTCATGAATGTATTATCTAGGTCACATGAACATTTACCACAAAAAAGTCATTTTTGTCTTTGTTTTTTTACTTTTTTTTAACAGTCTAGTCTTGATGAAAAGTAAACTATTTTTTTTTTATTAGGGAGATGATTTCAGTGGGTTGATAACTTTAAATAAAAGGAAAAGAACTGTTAAGGTCATGCATGCAATTTTTGTTCACATCTGGAGCAACCTTCCACACCTGAATACTCACTTGGTACCTATCACAATTTATTCGTCACACTGTAGTTCCTGGAGATTTTGAAACTATATGTCTCTAAATAAGCTTACATTAGAAAATAAAATCTGCAAAAAGCATAGCAAGAGAACAGAGGCAGAAACTGGAAATTGTTTTTTTAGTAAAATAACAGGAGTAGTCTTTTTTTTAG
>JAUBOC010000103.1:4915893-4929489 GCA_032275365.1 Anablepsoides cearensis | reverse complement strand
GTATAGTCCGCTTCCTGCTTTTGGAGCGGTTTCTGGTCCGCTTAGCGTTCACACTGCAATCGAACCGCACCAGAGTTTGTTTCAATCGAACCGAGACCTAGGTTTTCAGGCGGAGCAAAGTTCGCTTTTTTGGTCAGAATCAGAGTTCGATTACACGTTCACACCATCCCAAACGAACCAGACTTTCCAGCCAAACAAACTAGAATTCGATTAAAGCGGACTAACTGTCGTAGGTGTGAATACGACCTCAGTCATCCAGGACAAGGAAAATGAAAAGAAAAAAGACAAAGCAGCTGCACTTCTGTTCTGCAGCTGAAGACGTGTGGAGCTACAGATTTAAACAGCATGAATTGAGGTTCTTTATTGATCCGCCCGCCCCCGCCTCACTGATGAAAAAGTCAGATGTATTCTGTCAGTCACTTTGAAAAACATCAGATAAATGTCCTATTCAATACCACATACTGAAAAGGCCTGGGTCGGATTTGAAAAAGTCGGATTTGTTGCGTTCAGACTGTCATAAAATTATCAGATAAGGGTCGAATTTGCCTGACGTGAACATGAGTCTTATGAGTGAGCTTTTCAGAGGACCTGGTGGCAGATCGATTGATCATAATCAGACCAAAGCAGGTCAGCTGTTTGGCTCTTTTCATTTAAGCTACACCAGTAAAGCTCCGGGACCCCAGGAGACCTCCTGTTTCACACACTTCATCCTGCTGTTACGATTAACAAACGATAACTGAATCAAAGTTCTGATATCTAAAATTAGGTATCTCATATTAGCTCAAAACTACAGAGACTATAGACTATCTAGCGGTGATGTGTGTCACTAAACCCTCTTAATTACTTAACAGTACTGAGCGAAAGAGAATACATTATAAACTAAAAGCATGGTTTCTTCCCAAAAAGTGACAAAACAACAAATAAACTAGAGAAATTTCATTTCCTGCGAAAATGCAACAAGGATGCTTAAAGATTTTTGGTGAAACCTAAACTGTTATTATAAGTTAAAATTGCTGATTTTTGCTGAAAGAAGGACAACTAAAGTGAAAAATCTGTTGAAATATCAAAAAAGGTTTTAAAAAATCATAAAAAAAATGGGTTACAATTTACAAAATGAAGCTAAGTAGATAAAACAAGTTTAAAATAACAAACATGGAGATGAGAATGAAAATAAGCTAAACTAAAACACATTACCTAAATCAAAATGTTAACAGATTCTAATTTCTGATTTCAGTGATGTAAAAACATTTTTCCTTTTCTGACCACTAGGGGGCTCTGCAGATTGTTCCACTGAATCATTCAACATCATTTATGTGTTTTTACCGTTTTGAAGTCGAGTCCTTTGGCCCATGAACATTTATTTGGGTTGGGAACATCCTTCCATACAAACTTCTTCATCCTGAAAATAAAACAATATATAAATGCAAAATACTGCACCACTCCCTCACCTCCTATTAACGAGTGTAATTACCCCTTTGACCTGTTTAAGGTCACTTTTCTAATTCTTCATGAATAATTTCCTGTGTTAGATGGCACATCAGAGATTACCATTATTTCTCATAGAGGTCTAATAATCTGTTATTAGAAAAAAAGGTCAAATATATGAATAAAATTAAGACATAAAGAATATTTACTGGTTTTGGGAGAGAAGCAGGGTGATGAGAACAACGATACAGAGGAAACTGATGAACATCAGCAGAATGTAGGCAGCATGGTCTCCTCTTGTTGCTGTGTTAAAAGGAAACATCAGACATTTAACACATTCATTGTAAAAAAACGGTCATTGACAGAAACGTGAACAAAATACTGTACATACTTAAAGTGAACGCTGGCTCCCCTTCTCCATCTTCAAACACGGGGTACAGGTAGAAACCATACTCCTCTGAACTAAAAAAATCCCCTTTAATAATAAGCCAAAATGACAACAGGTCAGTTTGGATAAAAATATTAAATGTTATTAATAAAAAAACAAGAAGAAAAGATTTTACCTCTTAACAACTTGGGCTGCTCAGTGTAAGGCAGTCTGGCCCACGTTTGTCCTCTCAGGCCGAAGTCCTCAGAGTCCTGCCGGCTTGTTGGGAACCACTGGACCACCATGAAGACGGGGACTGAGCTGAGGTCCAGCAGGCTCCAGGACAGAGACACGCAGGTGCTGTTTACGATCGAAACGTGGAAGGAACGCACACAGCGGCCTGCGGCGGAGAACAGAAGCACAGCAGTGTTGTGATCTGGGGTTGCTGCAGTTGGTCAGGTTTAGGAAGCTTATCGAAACAATACTACAGGGAATGAGTTCTGTAATCAAAGCTAAAAGTGGTCCAACAAAATATTAGCGTGACATTTTTTTGACTAGGCATAGTTAGTTATTTTATAGACTCTAAATTTTGCACAGATTGTCATTAGTCTTTGTTCTGTTGTTGTACATTTGATTGTTACATAAATCAACAGGTAGTGTGTTGGATATTAAACGGATAAACTTGGTGTATAAGCTGTAATAAATTTAACATTACCAGGACAGATGGCTTTTTGGGGTTTTTTACACTTGAGCACAGGCCCCCAAAAAAGTATGTGTGCACTACTGTCTACAGACATGCATTTAGTGGTTCAGTGATATAATATTAATAGAAATATTATATCTTACGTCCCAAAATGTTCTATAAGATTTTGTCTTTTCAGTGTTTTCTGGGCACCAGCTAGTTTTAATTAGGTACTCTTTAGGTGTGTACTTTAAAATTTTAACAAGCTGTGTTCTCAGAAGAATTACTAAAACTAGTTATTTTCCAGAGAAAAACCAGGTTTGGCTCTGGGTTATGAGTAAATTACACATAAACATACAGAATACTGTGAGTGAACCTTTCTGCCTCTCTTCGATTCGCTCTCACCATTAATGCTAATGGATTCTGCACCTACATTTTTTTATATGAAGTCTGAAACATGTTTTGATGCTTAAATTGAATCCATGTTTTTGTTCTATAACACAGATTTATTTTTCCCGTTATGTGTTGCGAGGCAGGTAGACGTAAACTGGTCAGGTACAAATGAATGATACGATAAAAGCAGCTCTCCTGGTTGATAAAACCCAACATTATCAGCCATTAAGTGATGTTCTGTTCTTAAAATGTTGAATGAAAACAAACCGTAAATAAATAGGACCCTTCCTTCCATTAGGTCATCATCAGCTTCCTGAACATGTTTGGTTCATTTGTATTTCTCAGAAGCTTGAGTCCAGGAGCAGAACACTAGCTGCCATGTTGTGCTTCACTGTAAATCACTGTTAATGAATCTCTCAGTAAAAATGGAAGTATCGACTGGTTTAACTGATTATTCCTCACTTTCTGTTTCTCTACATAAATACTGTGTTCATTTGAGTCGTTGAGTGTAAACCCAGATCATTTATTGTTTGTTTATAATGTGAACTTGTCCTGCAGTTCCAGTGTAATGATGATTAAATATTTTCCCCAGGAACAGGTCCAGATCGCAGCTCTGAGGTCAGAGCCTCTTACTATTGTGTACTAAGTAGATTCATTTCCTCTGAGACTGCACCACCTTCCTGTTGGATTCCTTCTTGCTTACGTTTAGGTTGTTTCTCCAGCGTCATGTTTGTGTTGCTGCTGGAGCTCCCCAGGCTGTTGTACGCTTCCACAGAAACCGTCTGGAGCTCCTGGTTCCACTCGAAGCTGTAGGAGGACACCAGGTCAATCTGCTTCCTCAGCACAGATCCGTTCCTGATCTGGTGCTGAACAATGAATCCATCCACGCAGAAGGAGTTCCCAGAGACTGGGAGATGCTGGAAAACAAAAACATGAAGTTAATGTTTAGATATTATTAAAATTTCCAAAGAGGAGCAAATGGTGTATATAATTTCCTTCTTTTTTATTTTACCTCAAACCACAGAGTGATGTTAGATGTGTTTCTGTAAAGATCATCTTCACGGATTCTCCAGAAATCAGGTCCACGATCAGGAGCTGCAGTGCAGAATTTAAAATAAAGGTATCTGTGTGTTGTTTTATGTGACGCCAAATTTCACTTGTACTATGGAGTACTGGGGCCACACTGAGATCTTTTTTATTATATTAAACAAGATTAAAGCCATAATGTAAAAAAAGTCAATACTGCAAAAATAAAGTAATAATATGCAATAAATGTTGTACAAGAATTGTTATAATATTAAAAGACTAAAGTCATAATAGTATGAGAATTAAAAGTTGTACAAGACTAAAATTGTAATATTATGAAAATAAAGTTGTACAAAAAAAAGTTGTAATATTACCAGGATAAAATCATAATATTAGGAGAAAAAAGTTGTACAAAAATATTTTTAATATTACAAAAAAATATTGTACAAGAAGTCATAATTTATAAGAACAAAGTTGAGCAAGAATAAAGCTATAATAATATGAGAAAAAAAGTCTGAATATAATGAGAATTGAGTTTTGTAATATATTACAGAAATAAAGTCATAATATTAGGAGAAAAAAGTTGTTACAAAAAAAGATGTAATATAAAAAAAAAGTCTTAATTTTACGAAAAAAAAATATTTGTACAAGAATAAAGTTATAATATTGCAAAAAAAAAAGGTTAAATATTATGAGAACAAAGTCATAATAGTTCATGAAAATCAGTCTTACCGCTGTTTTAAAATGAGGTTGAGTATCTTGTGAATCGGTTTTACAAATAAGGAGCTATCTAATCTAATCTAATCACATATAATATCTGATCTAATAATTTGATGCAGATACGTTATCAGTAGCAGGACTTTGAAACAATTGTGTAAACGACTCTATGGAATCATATGATAAACTGAAGATGTATCGTGTATTAATGGCTGCATTGCCTGATTAAGTCGTCATATAATGTGGATGGAAGTATATTACACTAACAAAAGTAATCAGACTACTTTATAAACACAAGCTGTTCACAGCACGTGAGACAAACCAGAAATGGAGAATGAACATGTCATGTAAAATTATGACTTTATTCCCATAATTTAAAAATAAATCTAGTATTGTGGTTATAAAACTCCATTATTCACATGAACCATGCTGCATCTAAAAAAAGGCTGTCGTTGTCAAAGCGTAGATGTATTAAAAGTCTACCTCTGCTGTTTTGAGTTGTGGAGTTGACAGAGTCACTCCATTCGCTCCAGTAGCCCATCCCGTTGATGTGCATGCAGCGTACTTGAACCACATACACCTGGCACATGTTTGGTACCATTACTTCTGCCCAGGGGACCCGCACCGAAGTCTGGACCTGCAGTATATCAATATCAAATCTTTATACAGATATTTGTACAACATGTTAACAAACTGGAGGGGGAACTAGGCGTTGTTGAACTGATGATGAAAAACCAATGAGCTGAAGCAACGTCTCACCGTCCACTTCTCTATCACGCTGAGCGAGTGGTACCGGAACTGGCACTGGAGACCCTCGATTGGCAGAGACGGAGGCTCCCACGTGACAGCCAGGACCCCGCTGCTCCGGCTCACGGCCCTCACGTGGGTGGGTTTGTGAGGTTTTACTGCAGGTCAGGCAGGGAAAGACAGAAATTCAGCGTGTGTCATAAAATTTCAACAAATCTTTATGATGTGTGGAGAAATTTACCGCTGTTGTAGAACATTCTGTAGATGACAAAATAAATAAATGTCACTAAAATACAGCCATTAAGCCAGGGGTGTCAATCTCCAGTCCTCGAGGGCCACTATCCTGCATGTTTTGGAGGTTTTCCAGCTCCAACACACCTGATTCAGTGATTGAATTAACTCTTCAATTTGGGCAGAAGAATGTTAATCACCCAGCGATCAAAATCAGGTGTGTTGGAGCAGGAAAACCTCTAAAACATGTAGGAAAGCGACCCTCAAGGACTGGAGTTTGACACCCCTGCATTAAGCCAAAATGTGTTTTTTCAGTGTTGTAAATCATTCACCGATAAATGCCCCGATACACGGAACCGATACTTTTTGTTTTCTTTTTTGCCTGGGTTCACATTTTAAATGCAAGACTCCAGTGTGATGCACATGCAGAAGTTGACTTAACGTCACATTCTGTTTACACGAGTAAACAGGTTTCTATGGTGGAAGCTACTTCCTGGCTTGTTGGTTCTGACGTTGTTTATTCAGAATTGGTAAAATGATTATCTGACATGTTTGTTTAGTTCACCGTTTACATTTTAACCTTCCTGTGGTCGACTGCTCTGGTGAAGCGTGTATTTATGGAACCAAGCGACGCATCGTCACATTCCACTCACAGTTTACGAGAGGAAACAGGTTGCTATGCTAGTTGACATGCTACTTAGCTTGTCTGAAGTTGTTCAATCAGAGCTAGTTGAATAATTATCTGACATGCTTGTTTAGCTCTTGGTTTACATTTTAACCTGCCTCTGGTCGGCCGGCGGCTCCGGTGAAGCTTGTATTTTATGCAATGAGCAATGTGACATGCTAACAAGTATGCTAACATGCAAACAAGTAAAGCTAACAAAAATATCAATCCACTTTAGTATTGACACGATCCGACACGTTTCTATCAGATGTGTCTGTGGATTCTCAGTCATCCAGGAGCTGAATGACTGTTCTGTAGCTGAAGACATGTGGTGCTACAAGATTTAAACTGCTTGACTCGAGTTAAGTATCCTTACTTGGATCCATCTGTATATCCACCGGACATAAACATTTGACAAATGTAGTACGACTGTTTATACAAGTGGTTCTCAATCCTGGTCCTTGAGGAACACTATCCAGAATGTTTTGGATGTTTTCCTGCTTTGGCACAACTGATTTAAATGAATGAGTTGACAGGCTGCTACCAAACTTTAAAACCTGATGAAGAGCAGGGAATCAAGTAAAACATGCAGGATAATAATGGTCCTCAAGGACCAGGATTATAAATATATTTTGACAAACATAAGACATGAATCTGATTTGGTGCCAGATTCTAATTTTAAAATAGTGTTTTTATATTCTACACCAGTGTTTTTCAACCCTGGTCCTCACGGCACACTGCCCTGCATGATTTAGATGTTTCCCTGCTTCAACACAGCTGATTTCAATTGATAACTGGTTAACAGGCTTTTGTTGAACTGCAATCATCTGAATCAGGTGTGTTAAAGCAGGGAAACTTCTGAAACATGCAGGGCAGTGTGCCATGAGGACCAGGGTTGGGAAACACTGTTCTATACTGTGTATGTTTAAGTTCTAACTCAGTAAGTACTTGTATCAATATTCGGTATCAGCAAGTACCCAATCTGAAGTACTTGTACTTGTACTCAGTTTGAGAACTGGTATTGGTGCATCCCTAAAAATTATTTTTTTACCACTAATGTTTTTACTAATATTGATCATAAGGTTTTAGTTACATGGTATGATGATGATATGTAGTTTTAAGTCTTTGTTCATGTAATTTTTTTATTTTAAACATAAAATGATCTTTGTGTAATTATTTCATCTATAGTTCCAGTTCTTTCTTTTAATGTATATAATCATTACAAATAAAGTGCTACAGTGTATGTTTCTTTTTATGGTGTTAACACTACAATTAATCAGTTACAGTTAACGAGTTTTATTTCAGCATCATAAAGAAATCTAATCATTTAAGGGTTGTTTTAAAAAGTATCTATTTTCTTATAAATAATAAGAGTTTGCTTGTCTTGCTCACTGTGATCTATAGGTGACAGGTAGACCGGTTTGGACCTGACTGGACCCAGATGGGACGGGACTTCCAGCCACAGTTCGTAGCAGTT
Source organism: Anablepsoides cearensis (assembly GCA_032275365.1). Lineage (NCBI taxonomy): Eukaryota > Metazoa > Chordata > Actinopteri > Cyprinodontiformes > Rivulidae > Anablepsoides > Anablepsoides cearensis. The sequence goes on along the minus strand of JAUBOC010000103.1, from coordinate 4,921,760 downwards.
CATCCTCAGAGGGTGGATGGTGCAAGCTTTCTGCTTGGAGGTCACCTGCAGGCAGGTGGGTCCCGTCGTCCCCACGTTCTCACCCGCTCGCTCTTTTTGCTCCATCCTGTCACACGGCAGATCCACCCACCTGAGAGGAAACAAAGAAACGAATTAAGCCCAAACGTTTCTTTTTCTCAATTTAATAAAGTGGAGTGAAATGTGTTTATTTGAGTGTCAAATCAGCTCTCTCTTTTTTTAGTTTAACTTAAAAAAAAAACAATTGGTACCATCTGCGATAACAAAGCTCTTTTTGTTTAAACTTCAAATTGTTTCAAGCATGTCTGTGTGTCAATGTGAAAACGTGCTCTACTGCAGGAGGGAAAACTACAACAAAGGAGGTCTTTGTTGCTAAAACAGGTGCTGTCTATTAGTTTTTGTCTGTGGGCAACTTTTACCAAACTAATGGAGTCAAAATGCTTCAAGATCTTGAACTAAAACTGTGCAGGTGTAAAGATGAAGTTAAATAGATATTGTTACGCTGCAAAAATCAGACATCTAAAATATTAAATTATAATCCTTAATCTTCTCAAATTAAATGGAATAATCTGCCAGTGCAGTAAGATAATTGCCTTTGGTAATTATCCTACCCAGGGAGGCCTGGGCTTGAAGGGAACCTATTGTACATGTTTTTGGGGTATGGGGAAAACCGGAGTACCCGGAGAAATCCCTGGCAGGCATGAGGAGAACATGCAAACTCTAACCCAGGACCAGCGTTGGTACTAACCACTGAGCCGTCGTGCTGCCAGACTTCTTAGACTGCTTATATCAGTCTCAAAACAAAATCAAAAACACTTTTTGACTGAATATAAAATTGAAAGACTTGGTTAGATGGGTACTTTTTGAAGTGTAATTAAAAAATTACCACAACTCAATGAGACTTCACACATTTTTAACATGTTTGTGCTCCAAGTATCAACAATTGTCATTAAATTTTATAATTATCACTCTGATTATCTCCAGTAAATGTATTAGTTTGGCTCTGGCTGATATAAATGAGGACCTTCCCTCTTTCACTGATGCCCGACACAATGATGACACCGAGGTAGAAGCACAGAGTTGCACAAACGTATTTCCAGGGTGTGTCTGGAACATTGTGTTCAGTTGCTTCCACGTTTTTGGCACACTGACTCCTAATTGTTCGTTGAGGGTTTTTTTTTTTTTTTAATATTATTATCACATATAAACACACTTCACAGAGAACATACAGTAAATATACTGGATTATAATAAGGGCTGCTTTACTTGTATTTGAATTGGAGTTTAGTCCACTCCTCTTTTTTCCATCTGCAGACCATGGCATCGATGTCACCGTTGGTAACACAGGTTATATTGATGGCGCCTCCTGAATCAGAGAAAAGTGAAGTTTAGAGTGGAAAACAAACTTTCTTTCTGTTGGCTTTGGTGTTTAAATGTGTCAGAGAACAACAGTTCTCACCTTCTACAAATATCTGGCTGTAAGAGTGGCTCCAGTTCTGTGTGCACCTCAACAGGTCGTATATCCCAGTGTCTGAAGCACGGACTGTGACCTGGCTGACCTGGTTTGAAAGAAGAGGTAAATATTGGTTTTCTTCTTTTAAATCCTTCTTTTTCACATTGAAATCATGCATTTGGGGTCTACATAAAGTGGAACTGCAATGCTTTGGTCTGGATTCCTCCTTATTGTAACTCCACAAGCCCCTCTTTTTTTAAGTAGTGTCTCAGATCAACTCGCTTTGAGGCTGTCCCTTAAAATCCAAACGAGTGGCTTCAAACCCCGCCCCTCTCCAGCTTCCAGAGCGGTCCATTCTAGTTAGATAGACGGGTTTACGACTATATAGCGGCACAGAAACGTTTTATTTTTAAATGAATTAAAAGATGTCAACAAGGAAAGACTTGCATTTAATGGGAAAAACAGTAGATTTTGCATGATAAGTCCCTTTTAAGTTGCAAAAAGAAAACATCTTTGTATTTTACCCATTGGTTGACTGGGTGGTACTGGCTGCGATCGAGCAGGTGTGTGTAGTTGAGGATCCACACGGCCGTGCTGGCATTGACGCTGCGGTCGTTGAAAATGCAGAACACCGTGACCGTCTCCCCTGATCGTGCCACCACTTTCTCAGGGATGTAGCTCACAGCTGTTCACAAGAGGGAAAATATCCTTATTTTAAAGAAGTTTTGATAATTAGTGTCTGTATGACTTTGTTCAAAACGATATCCAGTTCAGAAGAGATGACGTTCTGAAAACAAGATAGAACTCGATGTCAAATTGTCGACTGGTATGACTCTGCCTGCCCTAGAGTCGTCTGCGTTTAAAGCACTGGGCATGCAGTTACCTGTTGATGTCTGCTTTTGGATTTAAATATTCTAAGAAGTTTGTAACAACAATGTGTAAACATGACTTCTTCTTTAATATGTACCATATTATTAATTTCAGTGACCAACCATTTATGTCTACCATCCAAAAATGGAGATTCAAGCCACAAAGATCATTTAACGTGACCTTCACCTTTGACCTTTGACCCCCAAATATTTTCAGCCCTCAATTCAGCCCTTTCAGAGTGCACACAAGAAAGTGTGAAGGACACCCTGTAACTCACAGATGGACACCCAGAGAACAGTGCCTCCTCCGGGGTGGAGGCATAATAAGCTGATCAAATGCTTCATGCAATGCAATAAAGGAGGCTAAAAGATAAACAGTCTCGCTGATTCATTCTCATTAATTGACAGTTTATAGACTCGTAAAGCAATTGTTCAGATTTAAAGCCTGAGTCATGTGCAGAAAACTGGTTAAGTTCTAAGCTGAATGTTTATTTTCAGATCTAAAGACATCATTGCACTCCGAGCCTGGCTGTAGCTCTGAAGACCAAATAAAAAACGGGTCCTTCTCACTGTGACTTCTAACATCGGTGTCCAGAGTTGTAAAGTAAATAAGTACAAATACTTTGTTACTGTACTTAAATAGAATTTTTTTACTTGAGTAATTATTTTCCAGCCTACTTTTTACTTCTACTCCTTACATTAGAAAAAAATAGACAAGAAGTAGAAAGTCGTTACTTTTATTTCTTTTTTGTTTGTTTTCATTCCAGCTTGTTAATGTAAAAAATAAAAAACTATCCACATAAATTGTGACTCCTAGACAGAGTGAATTTAACTGTGGTTGAATCAGAAGTATAAATATATAAAATTCTTATACCGTATTAGTTTGTACACAAACAAATCATGTCACACTCCAGCAGGACATAATCATTAAAATAAAAGGACTGTACTTAAGAAGTATTTGTATTTCATAAATTATATTGTAAATGGCCACAGCCCTCGAATAGATTTCATTTGGGCAGCCTTGATATATAAATATAAACTGAAACAGTGCATCCTAAATTTAACATAAATTAATTAATTTAATATGATGTATTAATTTCTGTATTTTTTTTTTGGAGGGAGATCACCTATTAAATGTAATTTCAGGATATGTAACTGCTCATTTTAAATCAATATTTTTACTTTTAATACTTAAGTACAAAAAATATCAGATACTTTAAGACTTATATTCAAGTAATATTCCTAAAGGAGACTTTAACTTTTACCAAAGTAATTTTTGGGTAAGATACTTGTACTTTTACTGAAGTATCACTTTGTGGTACTTTATACAATACTGTGGGTGTCAGTTACATAGTGCAGGCTGAGGGTCAGTCCAAAAACCAGAACCCTAAACTGAGCTTAGGTCACTGTGTGTCATGGGAACTGGTACAAACTGCTGTCTGTTCTCTCCCCCCTCCCCAACCCTCTTAACTTAATTACAGAGCCAGTTCCTGGTCAGATCAGCTGTGATTCATCCGTTTCTATTTTTTTATATCTGGTTCCTGCCACTCGTCACATGATCATAAACTGCTTTCTACAGTTAGTTCAGTCCACTTACTCAAGTCATTACTAAGATACTTTGTGTTACTATATACTATAATAGAAATAAAGCTTACTGTCCAGGAAGATGTGGTAAGGTTTGCTCCACTCGCTCCACACCGGAGGCTCATCCAGACTGGCACAGCGAGCCTGGATGGTGTAGTCAATGGTGGGCTTCAGAACCAGAGACAGGTTGGATTCTCCAACTACAGACTCCACCTGGAGACGGAGGACAAGAGGTCAACACAAACACATGGAAGCACCGCTTGGTGTCAGCAGCTGGATACTCACCAGCCAGTCTGAGTGGGTGGTGTTGGAGGAATATCGGACTTGGTATCTCATTGGATCAGCACCAAAGTCTAAAGGGTCTTCCCAGCTGAGGATCAGTTCTGCCTCAACGGTCTGAATGTGGGACAGGTTGAATGGAGGACTTGGTTTTACTGCACAAAAAAAGAACAAGGTTATGATGTTAATAACACCATGACAGAATGAGATTCAACATTTTTTAAAAACAATAACTGTGTGACCGTTCAATTTAAAAAAAACTGGAGCGTTTAAAATGCTCAATCTTTCTTTCATTTTGTTCTCTCACTTTAAGCAGAGGAGTGTGTTTGAACAAAGAGCACGTAAAGTCTGCGTGTATCACTGTGGAGATGTCACAGCTTCATCATGGCCACACACACACACACACACACACATACGTTTGTTCTTCTGTCCTCATGGGGACGTTGCATTGACTTCCATTCATTTACTGATCATTTCTACTGCCTAACCCTGACCCCTTACCTTAAACCTAATCACACCAGTACATGCATAACCCTAAACTCAGCTGGTTCTAAACAGAACACCTGAACCACCAACAGTATTTCCCCTCATGGCGACTGGGCTTTTTCCCCATTAGGAACAGTGGGTCCTCACCAGTCTGTGGTGAGGAAAATGGTCAAAAATCATCCCCACCAGGAGACGAAAACATGTACACACATACAAACATTTGTTCTTCTATCCTCATGGGGACTTTGCATTGACTTCCATTCATTCATTGGTCATTTATCTTGCATAAACCTGATCTTTACCCTAAACCTGATCCTAAACCTAAACTAAATTCAGTTCACACTTTGGTCCTAAATTTAACCCCTCCACCCAAAATTGCCATTGATACCCATGGGAACTAGGCTTTGGTCCCTATTAAGAAGACCATTAGGTCCCCACAAGGATGTGTTTTTCTGGAAAATGGTCCCCATAATGTAGCAAATACACATTCACACACACATCCTTGTACTTAAACTCAGGACTTTGTATTAACTTCCAGTCGTTTTTGTAACTGAATTTATGCCTAACGCAGATATTTTCCATAAAATTAACCATTACTAGTCTATTCCTAACCTTAACAAAAGCTTAATTCACACCATACCTCTAAACCTAACAGAGTGCAGTAGAACTGCAAAAAGTAAGAACCGGGAAAAGGACTTTACTTTGTTAGTTAAAAACGTGACGGTCCTCATTCTGTAGCAGAAACAAGTATACACACACACACACACAGCTGCTCCGTCCTTGTATTCCTCTCACGCCTGCCAGTCACAGCTGAACTCAGTCCTCCAACCTTATCTGTTCACATTCATCACTTTAAGGGTGAATGCTCCACAGAAAAACATTATTCCTCTAAACACTGAGGACTTCTGCTTCATCAGCATGCAGAGCTTAATGTCATTTTTAAGGTCCTTATCCTCTGGAGGGAAACACAAGGGTGACTGCTGGTAACTTGATTCTTTTATCTCTGATGGTGAAGAACATGAAACATTCATTTAAAACATTTTTTAACTTCAGCTTGACCTCACATGTTTGACTTGAAGAGTGCAACAAATGATATTAGGACTTTTTAAAGGGGCTATATCATGTAAAATCAACTTTTTTGAGTTTTATATCATGTTATAATGTTATCCTCTCATCAAA